>BEXV01000395.1:105301-125674 GCA_003118195.1 Hemicentrotus pulcherrimus
CATTTAGGAGTGTTTATATACATCTTGAGTTCTCTATTTTGTCCTTCAATGGAACTTTTTTTCTCTCTCTCTTTTCCATGAAACTATATCAAATTCATCATGTTAATATCCATGGATCAAATGGCATAATAGGAAGGTTGTTTTTTATACAACTGTTAGCAGTTTTAGGTTAATTTGATATTCAAAGGTGCGAATGAATGTTTAGCAAAATCATCTATGCCAGATCTTTGCTCAGTATATTTGCTTAGATTCTGGTCAATAATCCCATATGGTTTTGTTTCCATAATGTTTAATGTGTTTAATCATCAAATCTGAACATTTTATCACTCTATGGCATACAGTTTATTTCAAATATGTTAATGATGATCTATTAATTACACATATATGATTGTATTTATGGTTTCAATGGCATGTACCACATTTAAGCAATAACAATGTCAACCAGAATGTAAACATTCATTTTCTCTATTTCAGGTGCCAGAATGATTTAGCTGAAATGAGTAATGTTCTTTGAATTCCTACATACCAGACCTGTGTTAACATTTGATTTATAAATGTGACATATATATGCCCTGTGCAGTTTTATTATGAAAGATGAGTTTGGTCGAAAAGCATTTTCAAATGCTCACGGATGCCTTCTTTTTATTCATCAAATCTCAGTTGAATTATGAATGATTTTCTCTCTTTTTACAAACGATAAAAGTAGAGAAATGAATGCTTGTAAATTTTTTGCAAATATTTGTCATATATGGCAGATGATGAAGATGGTGTACAATTCACCCTTGAAACATGTTTTTTTTTCATAAATATTAATACTAAGAATGCATCAAACAAGTCAATAAAACAGGAAGGAAAAGAATGTACTTCCAATATTCAGAAAAATCTTCACACACATTATCAGCCAATGTATGATCATCCAACTTTTGATTAAACATAATTATCTTTGAGAGGTCACAATTCTTTTCCAATAAATTAAAATTCCGAGACTGAGTTGTCATATTTTGTTACAAATTAATTGGCCTGATTCTCCCTAGTTGGGAGCGGACGGCTGTCGAAGTGACGGATACCATGAATATCAAGCTAATTTGATTGTGGTTTGTTGGAGGATTATTCTGTCTATAGGTGAATTAGCATAGAGGTTGGCTTGCCAAGCAACAGGGACAAATATGATATTACCGGTAACAGTTAGTCACAAGGTGGGTGTGTTTCTGAAAGCTAGGTTTAAGGCATAACCAACAACAAAATCCCCCATTTTGTTTTCAAATCTCTGACTGATGTTGTGATACAATTAACCATAAATAAAGAGATCTTTGTATTAAAATGAATTTAGCTTCTTGTAAACTTATACCTCTTTTTATATACAGGTATTTATAAATTAATTCCTTTTTACATTTTGTTCTCCCCATCCCCCCCCCTCTCTCTCTCTCTCTCTCTCTCTCTCTCTCTCTCTTTCTCTCTCTCCCCCTTGCTTTCCCTGCCTGTCTGTCTGTAACTCTCCTCCCCCCTTGCTTTCCCTGCCTGTCTGTCTGTATCTCTCCTCCTCCTCCTCTTTCTCTCTTTATTTCTCTCCTTGTATCTCTATTACTCTCTACAGGTATGGAAAATTATCATTTTCATGGTTTATATAATGGACTCAAATAAGGTTTGTTGTTGTTTTTTGTTTGTATGTTTTTATTTTGTAGTCCGATGCTAAAGGTAAAGACCAGTATTGGAAACGCCCCAATTTCAAAAAATGAAATGGAAGCTCTTATTACCAATTATACAAGAATATGTTTTGACGAGTGCATGTTGATAACAAAAAAATTGCCGGGAAACAGCCCACTTATTGATCTATTTGGTAAATTAGTTTAGTCATGGTCTGTGAGAGATATAAACGCATGTGTCGTGCACGTGTGCATATAGTCCCATATACATCTTTCTGTGTACAGTGCTTGTAACTTTACGAAGACTGGGCCAAATTTATTATCATTATGATGATTCCAGAACCTTGCAGTACACACCAATACTTACATGCTAGATGATCAACCTTTTCTTCTCGATTCCACAACGTTTCTTTCACAATGCAATCCCATGACCATAACTGGTCTTTACCTTTAAAGTACACTCAGATCTATCATTGCCAAGTTTTTGTTAACCCATATTACCTACTGGAACAGGTCGGCCCCTGTATTAAGCCTATGGCAATGATTGAATTCAGGAGTCAACAGGTTAACGTTTCATTCCTAGAATGTTCACACTTCCAAGATGCCCCCATCCAGGTGTCCTCCCAGTAACTTTTCTTACCTGTGGAACATAAACGTCTTAGAATATTTCATTTGAAGTAAATACTCAGTTTTTGCTCTCATAATCTTTCTTTTCAATCAGTGCTTTCCCCATTTGTGCCTTTAAAATTTACTATCCAATTTATATAAAGCAGTACTGATTTATAGCAGTCAAACTGTAGGGGGGGTCATACAAAACAGTTTTATAACTGCAAATAGTTATTTTAAGAGCAAATTGTCATCTAATTCTTGTGCCAACTAATGAATAATAGGCCACAAAAGAGATTGAAACAACTATGGAGGAAAATACAATTAAATAATCACCTGACTGCTCCATAAAGATGTCATTTGATAATCCATTAAACATACTTTGATAATATACCTAGAGTTCGGGCTCATATTTTGTGACATATTGATACTATAGGTTTCTCTCTGGTGTTGTGTTATAAAAAGACATAATATAATAAAGGATAGTTTTTATTGCGCACTTATCCATCACTACCCTTTTCGTTTTTGTCCAGAAAATGGCGTTGGTTATGATATCCACATCCACTTTATTGCCCCTCTCCTCTCCCCCCCCCCCTCTCTCTCTCTCCCTCTCTTATTCTTTCTTTCTCCTCTCTCTCTCTCTCTCTCTCTCCCTCTTTCCTAGCTCTCTGTATGTCTGTCTGTCTCTATTCTCACTTTCTGTCTCTTTCTTTGTCTCTCTCTCCCTCTCTCTCTCTAGCTCTCTCTCCCTCTCTCTCTCTCTCTCTCTCTCTGTATGTCTGTCTCTATCCTCACTTTCTGTCTGTCTCTCTCTCTCCCCCTCTCTTTTCTTTTCAAGGTGAAATTTCTCACTTGAACGAATGAATGAATGAATAGGTACTGAATGAAATCGCTAGAATATTATGCATTATGAAAAGAATCAGTGCAGGCTTTTCTTGTGCCGTCATTTCATGTTTCTATCTATATTATGGCGTCTAGACTTATGGCAAATTTTTTTAAAGTTACAGGTACTGATATTTTTTTCGTAAATTTTCACTGATTTATTGAGTCATCCCTCAAAACCCTACAGTTCCAATTGATGAACAGACTGCCATTGAAATCCTCATTTATTTTGTGTGTGTGTGTGTGTGTGTGTGTGTGTGTGTATAATAACGTTACTCCTTAACATAACTATTATTTCAATCATAATAATAATTATTTTGAATTAATGCGCTGTCCACAATAGTCTCATCATTATACACTGTAATCCCAGTGCATTATTTACTCTTTTCTTTCATGATACATGTAATTCCAAACATGCAGCCTTGATTCAACCACTGGAAATTTCAACACACCTCATTTTCCCCCATTAACATAACCTTCCAGAACGATACTTTGCTACTAAATCTCTAAGAGCTTTACCTTCATGTAAGCTGACTCGATAACAATGCCCACCTTGCTGTGCTTCATACTTACCTTTGATAGTGCTGTTCCCTTTTAAAGGCAGTATAGCCCTCATTTGTAAATTATCTGCATTAAATTTCTTCTGCAGATGACTTCTGACATCAAAAGAATACTTAGAAAATTCTAGGTCTTAAAACCTTCCAGGGAGGAGGTAAGAAACAAAGTTCTAACATAGATTTTGGGGATAATTTTCAATGTATTAAGGCACTTTCCTGACACTTTTTTGTTCAGTCTGGACTTAAATTATTCATATGAAGTCGATATATTATTAGTTTTGAGATAATTAACTGTCACAGTTTTTTCAAGCTACAATGGGCTTGTTTCTTTTCAATTCCTCTATCCTGATGTTTTGCAAATAAGGACTACTCCCTTTAATGACACTGACTACTGCATATTTGATGCTCCACCTTCCTTTGTAGCCTTGCCTATATATGCAGTGATGTAACTGATATTGTTAGGAGAATTAAAAATTAAGGCGTTGTCATCGGTAGGTTCGTTTGTCTTTCTAATAAGATGGAAAGAGCAATATCAACATGCCATTTAATGTCATTTTTTTTTAAATTTTTTTTTAAATCAATTTATTTTCATACTGGAGATGTGAATTTTGTGTGGAAGTAAACTGTATATACCCAGTGCTTGATGAGATAGTATGCTAGCAAATAGTTCCTCAATGTTTTGCAATCATCTGCCTTTGGGTTCTCATTTGGGGTGATCGGTGGGTCGGGTCAGGTCTTTTTGGTCCCATTCTCCATCTCACTCTGTAGCCAACTGCAATCAATGTTTATAAATTGAAAAGAAAAAGAAGTTAAGAATTGTTGCTACTCTTAGAAATCGTTTTAAATCAAAATAAACTCAGTTTTGGATCAAAGGTGATTGTGTGCATCACAAGATTGTAAAATGGTGTTTAGACTTTTGAAAATAATAGATATCACAGAAATATGTAAATATTTTGATTTGATATGAAGGGTAAAATTAAGACTATACAGGCTCTAAGAATAATTCACTGCAAGCTCATGCATGCTCCAAATTAAACTGTCCTACTAATCAGTGATACCAACTTTCAGGATTTTCCAAATAAATTGGGAAAAGTTCATGGGGGAAAAAATGAACATCAGAAAATACATAGTTGGAATATATGTGGAGGATCTGACTAAAAAATCATTTAAAGTGCTTTAAAATTTGGGTTTGTAATGCTGTTGCTGTTTACTATGTTCACTTCGCACAAATTTCTCAATATTTGAATATGAGTTAAGGGTTTTTAAAGACTAATGACGTCATTTTTTAACACTATGGCAGCATGTCTAATTCATATTGCCAAGGTGCCTGGGTGCATATTAATGTTACACTTTGATATGTTGATTGCTAAAGCTGGAGTACCATACTCTCTCCATAACTCTTAAAAAAGATATGTCGCTGGTAAGTTTCATCTCCTGTGTAATTTAAAATTCTGTTTTGAAATTTTTAAAAGCACAAGCTCATTTACAAGCACAAGTTGTTTTTGGAAGTCCTGGACTATTACATATTCTTTATTTTTTATTTGTACTTGATTTTTATTTTATGATACCAAATAAATTGAATTCAATTGAAGTGCATAGGGACGTTGTATCATGGGATATGCACTTGCACCATACGAGCACATAATATATAATTATTTGCATGACGTAATTTGAGATATTCCCTTTAAAAATGTCATCATTGAATTCCTTCAAGAGCAGACCTTACTTCAGCTGAACTTCGACTCCACAGGGAGATGGATACTAGCAATATATTATATTAAACACGTCATTACAGTTTTTCCATTATTCTGCAAGGCTTGAAAGGATATCTTTCTGCATCTCTTGCCAATTTCCTCCCTGCACGCGAGCATGATCCATATTTGATTAGGCATTGTCGCAGAGCAAGAGAGCCCCTGCATTGGTAAACACACCTCATGTCAAGAAAGAAAATTAAGTCAAATTAAAGATTCTGTGAGCACTTGATAATTATTGCAGATAACGTCTGAACTCTGAATCGGGAATGTCTAGGAGAGTGTGTTCACACACTGACTCTGAAATTACATTTGCTTTGTTGCAATGTGTGTCGTATCATTGTTTAAAGGTTTGTGAAGGAATTTTTTTTTTTTTTTAGAACTGCTAGTGAAATCATGCAGAATGATTGCAGATTTCAATTGCCTCTAAGTTAAACCATGATTGCAAGTCTAATTATGATACATTAGTTTAATGATGATATACATTATGATTTTTTTTTTATAAATTGATTATGTTAGATACTTTTGTTCAACAGTATATAAGCAGAAGAGATGAGGCATATACCTAATGGAGAGGTGAGAGTGAATGGCAGAGAGAGAGAGAGAGAGAGAGAGAGAAAGAGAGAGGGAGAGAGAGAGAGAGAGAGAGAGAGAGAGAGAGAGAGAGAGACGTTAAGCAATGCAAATATAGGAATAAATAAATTTATATATATATATATATATATGTATAATGTGAAGTAAAAGGTACCATGAAATGTAGGTAAGAATCACAAAGGGGGTATGAGAATTAGGAGAAAATGTGGAGAAAACAGAGTACTGGTAATTTGTAGACACAAGAGGAAAAAAAGGATAAAAAGATGAAATCGAAGCAGTGAACTTTAAAGGAAAAGTGGAAAATAAGGTAACTGTAAGCGTTTCAGCTCTGAAAACTCATTAAGTATCTTCAATAAGAAAAATACATGGATATGTGTCTAAGAAAAAGATGTGAATAAATCTCCTTAAATTATCAAATCAAAATTACAAATTACAAAAAGAAGTCTCTTATACTGGAGGGGATTGGAAGAAGAAAAGGGAATGCGAAATGAATGTAGATTTAGACAAGGCAATCATAGGCAGATACTGAGTCAAATTAAGATAGATGTGTTTGCTTCGAGATACATCTTTACTAAACACTTGCATGATTATATCACTTAATCCCACTTGAAGATGTGACCAAAGTGCACATAGTGCAGGAAATTTGACGCCTTTGAAGAAAGTAGGAGGGCAGAATGAAAGACTTATAAAATAAAAAAGATGTTGACAATAGATGCATAAGTTGCCGTGACTCCCTGATTACCATGGAAACCAGTGGCTTTGTGAATTTGTTGCAGTGTTTGCATAATCACTGTGCATTTGTGCAGAAGTATAGGTTCACTTATTCATGCCGTTGGAGAAACGAGCATGCTTCATCTTCATTTCGATGTGATCTTCCTTATAGTTGTATCACCTGTAAGAGCTCAAGATACAATCTCAAATTTCTCGCACAAAAACAAGTATTGTGCTTGTACTTGTGGCCATATTCTAATTGATTCTGAAAAGCATACCACCATTTAAAGGTTGAATTTATGTTTTTGAAGTAAAATCCTGAGCATTTTTAAGCATATCAACCTGTGCTCTACTTGGCTGTTTCTACACCAGAACAATTATGGCTTCTTTCTATGCTAATGAGACTAATTCATTCAAAGTGTTGTCATCGGGTAGTAATTCAACAATAACAGATAGAGTTCAGATTGAAAGGTTGGTCAAAGCTGTATCTTACGCAACCGTTGGTCTAATTGCCATCATAGGCAACTTCCTTGTAATATTTATGGTTGTACTCTCTCGAAAACTGCACACCATCACAAACATCTTTGTCGTCAACCTCAGCCTAGCTGACCTTGTGATAGGTGTAGCATTTCCTTTGGAGAGCCTGTGGCTTCTGCACCTCGATGTGGCCCTGCCTAAATGGACCTGTACCTCGGTCGGATCCATCATCATGATCGCAGTCGGATGCAGCGTGTCGACACTGTTCTTTGTCGCCATGAAACGTTATGTTCTCATCACGAGATCGCGCGCTGCCTACCAGAGGATCTTCACCCCATGTAACATTTTCCTGATGATTGCGTCGACTTGGCTCAACCTGACAGGATTTCTGATCATTCCGCAAGTGGTTGGGTATGGCAGCCTGGGATATGACTTGCACCTTGAGCTTTGCATCTGGGATCCAACTCATGAATTTGACATGTATTATAAAGGAGGAGCTCTAGCACTGTTAACACTCCCTCTCTTGCTGTCAAGTATATGTTATATCCTGATATTCAAATACATACGCAACCACTTCAAGAATATGGCATCTCATCGGCAGAGTGCACCAATTGCAACCAACAGGCGCATGGACATCATCATCACCAAGAACCTTTTGCTTGTCATCTGTGCCTTCTATATCTGTATCCTGCCTTTTGTGATTGCCTTCTGCTCCACTGGCTTCAGTTCTTCTCCGGACACCTATGGCTACGTGGCATCCTACTTGGGTATTCTCCTGGGTATCAACAGCTGTCTGAATCCTCTCTTCTACTGCCTCAAGCACCCGCACTTCAGGGAGGTCTTTGCCTGTGTCATACGCTGTGACTTGTCAAGGGTACCGCTACCATCAAGAATCCTACAGAGGGCCCTACCTCAGCCTGATAGGCGGAGTGTCCTTGCAGACCTGTCTTCGCTAAACACCAACACCATTAATTGAAGTCTCTGGAAGACTCACCTGGTGACACCATCACATTTTACACTTTGACTACCATCTTCATCTTTGTTAGTGCATAGAATCAGGCAATACCACTTGGATTGTAACCAAGTTTAAGCTAATATTTCAGTGTAATTTTTTAATACATGGTTTAGTGTGATGTTTCCATAGATTGTTACAGCCATATAGTTTCAGGTTGGGAAACTCAAGCATTGCCCAGAACATTTGTAAATCAATAACTCAAATACTTATGCATATATTTGTTGTTGTTTTTTTCTGCTTGCACGTACAACATTTGTGATGTAATGATTCTTCAGCCAATTAAGCTATTGCATTTTCTTCATCACAAAGGTATTGAATGCTCATAAGATGAAGATTCAGTACATTAAATCCAATGGCTTAGAATGTTTTGTTTTTAAAGATGAGTGAGCGGCGGCAGCGTACCATCCTATTCATTTCCAAACACGACATTGTATGCCACATGGAAAAATAAAATGCTGTGGGGGAAAAGAAAAAAAAATATTTTGAAAAGAACTCCAAGTTCAATTTAAAAAGAAATATTTTGCACTATAAAAAATATATATATCTATATATATATATTTTTTTTTTTTGCTGGGGACTTGAAATGTTTCAGAAAATTTGAGTTAAGCATTACAATTTTGCACATATATACAAATCATTTTTTAAGAATAGATTTTTAAAAGTTTTTTTTGTTTTTTGTTTGGCTTATCATTATTGACAGCATTTATTGCAATTTGTATCGTAGGCTGAAATATATTGATATTTAAAGATTAAAAGATTATTACAGGTACAAAGATATTACAATAAAGGCACTATTATTTGACATGGTTATGTCATGAAGAAATAAATTAAAATTTGTATTGATTTTTCTTGAAATATAAGTAAAAGCATTCCTCGAAGTTTAAGGAGAATTGATAATGTGATTAGTAGGCAAGGCAACAAAGCTGTCTGCGAATTGAAATCTATAGTTTTCCATTAAATCTATTCAAACGAGCAAATTTTGTTTCATTCCACGCAAGTTATATTTAGATCTGATATTGCCATCAAGGAGATCGATTGTGTTGGATTGGATGTCAAAGAGTTTATTCAGATGGCCTCAATTTTTATTGACATTTCCATGGAGATGAAACATGCTACTACTTGAGTTAATATGATAATCAGTGTTATTGTAGAAGTGATGTAGGCAAAGTCTTCTTTCCTAATTGCTTTTGGAATATATTTTCCAAATATATCACATTAGATTTAAATGTTACCTGTTCTACTGTTCATTTCTTTCGGCTATGAGTTGTAGTTCATCTACAGAATAGGATTGTCAGCCTGTTCCAAATGTAGGCCAAGCAAATATTGATGATTTCAATATTTCATTTTGTTGTGCTTTAAAGGTTGAGTTTAAAAAAACATAAACTTTAACTTTGCATTTGTTATCCCTCTTTTTCTCTACCTCCTTCAAAATCACCTTGACTAATTCTTATCATACATATGTATTTTCTCATTCTGTAATTAACTCACAGACTCTCCCTTCCCCCTGTTTTCTCTACCTCTCCTTCTCTCTCTGTCTCTCTGTCTTTCTCTCTTACCCCTTTCAAACTGACCTGATTTTCATCGGATGCATCCGGACGCATCCAATGAAACTGCCAGTGTGAATGCTAGGAGAATAAGCCGATGAAAAGAAGAGAAATAGGCGATTAAATTCTTCTGCTCAAGAGCAGGAGAAATTCTCATTCTATTGGTGTGACACCAATGAAACAGCCACTGTGATTGCGTTCGGGAGAAAACACTGATTAAAATGGTCAAAGGTCAGTGTGCGTGCGCTTTATCGTAACCAGCTGTGTTTGTTGACTTATTGTTTGACATGCTGCATGCTAGCTAGATGGAGCGTGGGCTTAATAATTACGCAATTATTCTTCACTTCCGGCAAGGGTTCGCGACAGTGAGTGAATTTCACCGGCGGTATGAAAGCGACAGTAGGGAAAACGGCGGTTTCACGTTTGTTTACATGAGGACAATTCAATTGGTATTTTCATCAGTGTGACTTTGATAGAAGCCAGTTTGAAAGCAGTATCTGTCTCTCTCTCTCTCTCTCTTTCTCTCTCTTTCTCTCTCTCTCTCTCTCTCTCTTACAGGTTTGAGAGCTAGCTTGTGAACAGTTTGGCCTAGAGGAGGTTTAAATCTAACCCATGAGTTAAACCCGGTTTAGACCACTGGTTAACACATGGGTTATCATTTTGCAATTCACAAGGGAGGTTAAGATTTTACCCACTGTTTTACAGCATCATACATGACATCATATTTTTAGCCTGCTCAGTGTTATCTTTAAACCTCCTTTGTGAATTTGGGCCATTATTTGCAAGTGAATCATAGATGCTTGCATTCTTCTTTTTCAGAAACCTTTTTAAAATTATGAAGGCATTGATGTTTTAAGATGCTTCAGTGCATATCATATTCCTACAATTTGCATACGTGGTAAGGCAATACAAAAACACATGAGATTAAGCAGAATAAAACCTCACTTGTATCCCTTTCCCTAGAACTTATTTACAATTTGCTCATTTAAACCCTAAAGTGGTTTTCACACTGGCTTACAGGCCATAGAAGAATCTTTAATTTGTATGCTTTGTACTTGTGACTGATCAAGAAGTTACAATTAGTTATAGAGAGTAAACAAAACACTAAACTAAGCAATTTTCCTCTCTTAAGTTATTTTCCTTTTGCAATAATTACAGCAGCTTGTGGCCAAAAAAACCACCACTTTTATTTGCCTGATTTCTTCCTTTGTAAAATGCTTATATGTAACACAATTGCAACTACTTTAAACAAAAATAAACCTAAGGAAATTTAAAGTTACAAAGACGAATTAAATGGTTTTTTAATTTTTTTTTTATAGTAGTTGCTATTGTGTTATGGGCATACATGCGATCATATTGATAGAGCAATATATATAGTTGTAATGAAGAAAGATTAATTGGTCATCTGGCATGAGTAATTGTAGCTAATTGTGGTTTTAGTCTTGTAGAGTCAGATAAAATTATCATAATGGACTAGGTGGCAGGAAAAAATAATTCTACATATCTTAATTACGAAGTTGTGATTATATAAAATTTAAAATGTATGTGATTAGATTTGATTTGAATTGATTTGATTTGATATGATGCAAACAAAAGTTAAAATGCTAGAAAACTTGACTTTTCAAGATGATGGCAATGCACTACAAAATGTCCGCATGACATATTTAGTTAAAAAATTATATCTTCATGAGTATTTACTATGTAGAACCAATGATGCTTGTGATTGTATCAAATACAATTCAATTGATGAAATACATCAAATATAGCACAATTATGTTTTGTTTTATTCTGGCCTTCTGTAGTACTTAAGATTTCTATTAAATGAACTGCTCATTCATGCAGTTACAAAACACCTCCTTCAGTGACAATTGCTCAGTGGTCAATTTCCTACACCTCATGGATGGCTAACTTCAGTCCCGAACCCATCACTATGAAGGCCACTAAAAGGAAACAAGAAAAGTGGTCTTTACAGACAGGTGGTATTTATGTACTGGTTCCTTTAGTATAGTTTCCAATGAGAAGTGTTTTTCAAGGAAACTGGTATATATAGACAGGTGGTCATTTTATACAGGTGGTAAGGCCAAATAAAAAACAAAACATGTTTAGCGTCCTGTTTTTTGCGAAAAATAGGAAGAGGAGGCCCTTTTTCTTACCTTTCAAAATGGCCGCTCGGTACATTTTCCCTGACAGTCAGGCTATTTTTCAAGATGGCCGCCAATATTTTTTAAATATTTTTTTAAACAGAAATACATCCATTTTAGCAGTGTTTTTCATGTTTTTTTGTTTTTTGTTTTTTTAATTAAAAAAATAATTTTCAAAAAAAAATCAAAAAAAAAAAAAGGAGGCAGCCCCCTAAAAGTAAGAGGGCGGGGACGCTAAACATGTTTATTTTTTTTACATGGCCTAAAGTATGTTTAACTGAAGTAAAGCTAACCTAAAACCCTATTATAATCCAAACCCTTACCGTATATTTTTGAGGAAGTAAAGCTAGGATCTCATGTAGGAGCGCCCTCTTTAGTCTCAACTTTCCGAGATGTACTAAACACCACCTGAATGATGAGCGATCAGACCTAATAGATCTCGTTAGGAAGCAGGGTGTTGGGAACCTGGGTTTTCCTCTCTCTCTCTCTCTCTCTCTCTCTCTTCCACACTCTCACCCTTATCACAGAGCGAGCTACTGAAATCCAAAGACATTTCAACACTTGGAATTGTTCAACTGGGCAATGATTTCCTGTTTTGTTTACTCGATTTGCAGCTTCCGTCTGTGACTTCCTCCGTTTGATAGGTACTGTCAGTGAAGCGAAGAGGACTTGGTGGAATTTTTAAAGATCTTGGAGTATTACTATGATCCTGAAAGCAATTAAAACTGAGCTGTATAGATAGCTTGCTTTTTTAGATGATCTACAAGAGAGCATTGTGTTATAAAAGAATCCTAGCTAAAAAAAAAATAGAATGGATTTTATAATTTAGACAGAGAATACCAAGTATTTAAAATTGAAATTATGATTTGGAAAAATTTAGAATTGCTTTTGGACTCTTCTTCCATTTCATGACAATAGGCATACAGGTATTATAAACTTATAGCTTAAATTTTGATCATCATAAATATACATAGAAAAGCTAGTATCAAGTATTATCCAAATGTATGTATGATTATGGTAATTGTTATCATAATGGAAGAAGATTTGAATTGCCTAAACAAGTTATTAAAACAAGACAAACTCTCCTTTGAGTATTTGGTAATTTCAGATTAATCCTTTTATTCACAAATGTTTATAAAGATAAAGAAAAATTAAAGAGAACAAAAATAGATTTTCTTGATGTTAACACGTTTTTTGCAGGCTTTGATATCATAAGATAATACTTTGTATGTTTCTAAGGATATGATAGTGATATAGGTATTGTGAAATGCTGGCATTGCTGCTCACAGAAATAAAAAACAGAATCTCTTAACAGGAGAGTTATGACACCCATGATTTGTAATGCCCTTTTATTTCCAAAGAAATGGATTTATGTGCTGTAACTCTTTCCAGAAATTGACTGGTGCATTATGGATTATGCTGCCCTCATTTGTTTTTACAGGAGAATACAATGTTCATATTCTAAAAAGAAGTTTTACCAAGGGATGAAGGGGATGCAACACCTCTATAGAATATCAGATCATTTAGGCTAATTGATGTATTCATCACATAAACCGAATCAATGTTTTTCTCTAGTTTAGTTCTGCTTAGCAACTTGATCAATTCCTAATAGTACCAGGTATAGATTAATCTATCCTAACACCATTTCGTTCTCTCTATCTAACAAGGGGGCGGGATGTTGTTGGGCAAAGAATCCGGCATGTTAGGTCCAACACAACAAAGAACCCTGTATGCAGGTTTCCTTAGAAAAAAATGTATCTTCACTGCCGTGAAAGGGAGCCCTAGCTCACCTTCCCCATCTTTCTTCATTTATAGAGATGATAGTCGCTCCGTATTCATTACATTCACCAATATCTGGGAGCAAGGTTATCTCATGATTCTCATCTTTGGGCCAACATTTCCCTCGTGTAAGCATCCTAATCTGATGATAGAAATTCACTCTGAAGGTGTCGAAGAGCGTTGTCCTTAGGCTACTAAATCACAGCTCAGCCTGATCTCCCTTTGGCCCAATTACCACATGTAGCTCATATTATTTTTGTTATTGTATCATGAATACATATTTACATTGCTTGCATTTCCCTCCCTCATTCAAGAGCCGACGAGAGAGGATGATTTTGCAGAAATGGGCAGACCTGTATCACGATGCGATCAGTGTCCGTTGACACCAGCTGAGAATTGGAGCAGACAGGGCCCAAGATCAACTTCCTGTTGCTCAAATTAGATTAATGGAGGGGTCGGAGCTACGCAGGTTCACCTCTCGTCTTGAACTTGGATTGATTTTTTTTCTTTTTGTTGTGTTTGTGTATGATGTTGGGTGTAGAGTTAAGTGGGAAAGAGATAGAGAGAAGGATAGATGGGGAGGTAGAGATAAAGAGAGAGAGAGAGGGGGGAAGAGAAAGATAGGATGAGAGGAAGATGGGAAGAGAAGAGAGCGGGAGAGAGGAAAGAAAAAAGGAGAAAGAGAGAGAGGGGAGGAGGAGGAGGAGAGGGAGAAGGGGGCTAGTTGGATTTACACTCGTCCGCTGGGTTTTCGGAGGATGAGATAACTGGGGCAAAGGGTTGGGCCCTACGTCATGAGATTTCTTGTGAGGGTTGTCAGACCAGTATTCACCTTAAAGATGCGTCTCTGAAACAGGAAAGGTGAGATTCACAAGGTTACCTGGAGGGGACAAGATAAGAATGGGAGTGGAGAGGGCCGGGTAAATACCAGATGGAGAGGGGAGTCTGGAGAGGGGTATAAGTGTGTGGAGTTGAAAGAGATAGACACCCTATGCATGGTGAGTAGATCTCAGGTGGAGAGTTGCGAGGTGAGGGGTAGAAAAGTGCATGAAGGGGAGAGATATAGATAGATTAGAAACCCTATAAGGAGTAAAACTTGGGTGTAGTGAGGACTGGAGAGGGATAAACACCAGATGCAGAATGGAGTCTGGAGAGGGGGAGAAAAGTGTATGGAGCTGTAATGAAAGAGATAGATACCCCAAGAAGTTACCAGCTGGTAACTTCTTATATGCTTTTCACACTGGCAATATTTTGCTTAACCCCGTACTATAGGTGGGGTTAAGGGGGGGTCTTAGCCCCACCTATAGTACGGGGTTAAGCCTATTCCACTTTCTGTTCAGACTGGGTTTTACCAAAGTGGGCTAAAGTTGGCTAACCCCACCTATAGTACGGGGTTAACTAACCCTGCAAAATAGCAGGGCTAGCTCCACAATTGTGGTGCTAACTCCTGCTAACCCCGCAATTGCGGTGCCAAGCAAATGAGTGTGAACAGAAACGAAAAATAGTCCGGTACTAAGCAATGGAGCGTATCGAAGCTGACCAGATGCGAAGTATTTCCAATCATAACATTCACGATATCCGGGGTTAACGAATTGTAGTGCGAACAGCGTGAATTTTCTTATTCCGGAATAGCGGCTAGTACGGGACTACAAACAGCGAGTGTGAAAAGCCAAAAAAGGTAGTCCGGGGTTAAGGATAGTACGGGGCTAAGCAAAGTACGGGGTTAAGCAAAACCACTGTGAAAAGAGTATTAGATACCCCCTATGAGGAGTAGATCTCAGGTGGGAAGTGGAGAGGGGTAAATACCAGATGAAGAATGAAGTCTGGTGAGGGGTAGAATAGTATATGGAGTTGTGATGAAAGAGATAAATAACCTTTTAGGAATGAGGAGAAGTAATCCAGATGGGGAGTATTAAGAGGAATAAATACAGTTATACCAGGTGTAAGGTTTAGATATCATTTTGTAATGGGAGAGAGCAGTTGAGAAAAGATGTGGGGTATTTCAAAATCAAATCGTACTCAACAAGTTAATGGGGATGTGATTCCCTCCAATCCTCTATGTCTCTCTCCCTCTCTCTACACACACTATCTCTCTCTCTCTCTCTATCTCTCTCTCTCTCTCTCATCTCGCTCTACCTCTCTCTCTCTACATCTCTTTCACTAACTCAATTGCTCTCTTTCTTTTCTCTTAGCTTACTTTCCTCACAATACCCCATTTAAAGTTTCTCTTCCTGCATCTCTTCATTACCGGTACATCTTTTCTTTCTTCTCTGTTATACCATGGACCATGGTTATACTTTTGTGTTTCTTTAAAGGTAAAGACCAGTTTTGGAAATTGAAGCTCTTATTACCAATCATGTGAAAGAATATGTTGTGACTAATACGTGATCATACAAATTTTGCAGAGAAACCTCCTACTTATTGATATATTTGGTAAATTATTATATCTATTTGAACCTGATAGATATAATGCATGTGTTGCGCACATGTGCGTAGTCCCATATACATCTTTCTGTGAACAGTGCTTGTAAATTTACCAAGACTGGGCCAAATTTCTTATCATCTTGATGATTCCAGAACCTTATGCAGTACACACCAATACTTATATGCTAGATGATTAACCTTTTCTGAACGCCTATTCCACAACGTTTCATTCACAATGCAATCGCTTGACCGTAACTGGTCTTTAACTTTAATTCCTCTCACCCTTTCCATCCCTTTCTGTCCTTTACTTCAATTCTCTTCTTCATTCTCTTTCCCATTATTTCACACTTGTACTCCTACCGTACCAGGTTTTAGCTTTGCCATGGTTATTCAATGATACTCTCAGTCAGTTCTGGAATAGCTCCCTCTCATGTTGATATGAAGTTAATTTTTGTAATTTTTCGAGTTGACTACTTTATCCAACCTTTCACTTAACTTGAATCAAGTTAATTTCTTACTTTAAAAAAAAAAAATCCACTTTTAACCTCGTCAAGATGTAGCCTTTAGGAGTTTATTCATTGAAGTACTACTACTCACCACACTCAAATAGAAACATGCATGACAAGTCCCAGTTATTTTATTTTTCTTCTTTTGTCTACTTTGAGAGAAATATTAAACAAGAGTTCTTTTTTTTTTAATTGTTTCATCTTCATGTAAAAAGTGATTTGTGAGTCTTTTGAATAATTTGAAAAAGAAATACAAGCTTCACAGTAGCAATACTTGCTCTTTCGAGTTATACATCCTACACAATATTATGATGTAATGCTGTTTAGACCACCTAGGGCATTGTAAATAGGGCACGCTCTATAGATAAGTTAGTGACCGCACGTGACAACACACCTCCAGTGTAAACACCTTTACAGCGTCTTTTGGAGGAATCCTACCAAGTAACAAGTTGCGCTTGGAAAACAGAGCCATTGACCAACCCTTTATCAAAGTTACAGTGGGTGGTATCAGATTGTCTAATTTTTCATATGGTAATAAGTGTAAGATATGACTGTTGCGCTTCACAAAGAAAACAGTGAACATGATGAGTCTGAATGGGCTGTAAAAATATGTTTGGAAAGGAAAACAATTTTGAAAGTTTTATGAATTGACAAAGAGATTTTGACTATTTTTAGAAATAAGACATTTGGACATTATTTTTTATGCTTTTCAGAAACTGAAGAACAAATTGAGAAATTCTAAAAATAGATTTTTATGACGTCACAGCTTCTGTACTCTATTATATTAAAGTTATCTTTTGTGTTCTATTTTCGTCCAGAAGTAGTTTATTCACAGGATGTTTGTTCTCTTTGCATATATATGGTACCTGTAACAATGGACTGACTTTGCATCATGTCATTTTGATTTTAAAAAATCACACTTTCCATTCAAAGCTATTTCTTGTTTCACATTATATAAAATATTAAAATGCAAAAATAGGATACAGAGCCAAACTTAAATCTTTGACAAGAGTCCAACTATGGTCCATCTACTGCATCATTGGATAAGGAAACTTTTCTTCTTGTTGGGGACTGTTTCAGTAACTTCTTGAGAGCAGCAGAGGGCAAGGGAATGGCAGAGTATCTACAGTGCACCATGCAACGGAACACAACTCTGAAGTGCGGATGTTTGGCAGCGTAGAGGATTGGATTGATGGCAGACGGGAGGAGAAAAAGCATGGCAATGTAGATCCCTGCAACGCGTTTGGTCGGGACTAAAAGAATACAGGTGAAAGGAAGAACACAGGCAAAGAAGACCGCCATGACCCAGCCCAGGTTCTTTGTGATTTGGATCTGTCGCTTGTTGAGTCCTGCGGTTCTTCTTTGGGTGGTGTTGACAGGATGATGTCCATTGCCTGGGAGATGATTGACACTGAGGGTGTTCATCTGCAGTGTGGCATAGGATTCCTTGATATGCTTGCGGATGAAGTGATAGATGGCAAAGTAGCTGAAGATGATGAACAGGGTCGATACGATGAATGCTATGGCACCCATTGCCTGCATGACGATTGCTGATTTTCGTTTGGTGTCCCACAAGCAGACCTTAAACTTCTTGCTGTACCCCAAGCACCCTATGCCTGGAATCAACTGCGGCATCACCAGGAATAGAACTGGAAAGAGCCATGTGCCTGCGATCATCACCCCGACCTTCCAATGAGTGTAGATTCTGAAGTACACTTCTTTTGGTCTGACAATAAGGACATAGCGGTTGAATCCTATCAGAGCCAGCGTGATGACACTTCCAGACTGTGTAACTATAGCCATGGCTGCAATGATGGTACATATGGCAGGAGGGAGTGGCCACTCGTCGGTAGCCGTGATGCCGATGGCCTGGAAAGGTAATCCGAAGCACGTCAAGAAGTCAAACACGCTCAAATTGACCACAAAAACGTTGGTGAATGTGTGAAGTTTCCTTGAAAGCGCTACGGCGACGAACACAAATATATTACCTAGTATTCCAATGATGGCTATGATGATGTAAAGCACAGAGATAATGGTGATGTGCTTCTCATTGCCTTCAAAGACAGATACAAATCCCGCTGTCACAGTGTTTGCAGGAAATGTAGAGTTTTCAATGTCAAGTGATGCCATCGTTGTGTTAGGTGTCATCCATCTGAGATAGTCACTGGAGAAAATCCTACCTGAAGGAAAGGGGTGAAAATAAGGGGAAATTAATTCATTATTCTGTTGGCGGTATGACAAGGTGGTAAATGATTACACAAACATAATATTGAAAATGACAAAAAAATAACCCTTGACCTTTTGCAGTTTCTCACTCCCCTTGGCATTATTTAAAATTCAACAGGCTCATTGTTGTCAATGGGGCAACTAATACATAGTTTATGTGATGTATCTATTTATATAGACTCTGCAAAATTACGGCTGAAATTATATAGGTTATTGGCTAAGTTGGTAGGAATTGTGAAAGTGTGATTTATCTATTGATACAAACAAGAAATCCAGGATTAATATCTGAGGCAGGTATCAATTATGGCGTTTACACCTACCATTATTTCCGCTCGATTGGTACCATTCACCCATTTTCAATTTGATTAGTGTATAAAGTATTCAAGTATTAGAGGAGCTACATGTACTCCTTCATGAAAAGCATGCATACAGGTACAATGAGATATAGATAACTTAATTTTCATTAGTTGAAGCATTGGATTGTAATTGATCATTATGTCGTTATTGTTGTCATGCCTGATTTGATGTAGCTCAAGCCGGGAAGTTCTACCAGTAGCTATCTATCGAAATGTAATTCATCACTGAATATGTTTCAGTCATCCTGTCTTATTTGATTAAGGCTCAAGCTGACAACTTTCAGTGCTTCTCGGTGTATGAAAGAGGTCAATATGCCTATCTCCATTGTCGGGTCATAACATGTAGCTATGCTGGCTAGTGATGCGCTATTTGCTGTCAAACTTAGTTGTAATTATATCTGAATTAAATCAGGCCTCGCAACCAATGAAGTTGCATGAACGGAAACTGCCATGTGTTTGATAGTTAGATCTATAGAGCACAGCCTTAATCAAACTATTATGCATTGAATCTCATCCACTTTAGAATATCCATATCACAAGTACTAAAGTACCCCCAAATTGAGTTGTATTGTTGTTGTTTTTTTTAATATGGAAATCATTTTGCATTTGCATTTTGTTCTCTATAGAATACCAGGTATGTATAATTGTGTTTCTTATGAAATGAAATGATACAAATGATGAATCAAATGCAATATTCAGGTAGCATTGTCACTTTCAAGGCCAGATTTTATTTCAAACTTAATTACAACCACTCCTTAATTTTGACCTATATCATACATCCGGGAGGACTGGAAGTTATGAGCTTTGAAGCCAACTCAAATATAGCATGACAATTGACATGAAACAAAGATCAATAACATGTCATTGATTATACTATTGACCTATTTCATATGCCATAGACAACTAAAAGCTCCTGGTTCATAATAATACTAATAATATTAAATATTTAGGAGTGCTAAAAACAAAAAGTACCATAGCACTTACAAATACAATTATATTTACGGTAAAGAAGACAAGAAAATGCAGTACAGGATATGTATAACATGGATCATTGGGGGAAAAGGTGAGTTTTGAGGGATCTTTTGAAAGTGGCAAGACAGGTAATTTCCCTTATGGAAAGTGGGATGCTGTTCCATGTCTTTGATGCAGCTACTGCAAAGC
>BEXV01000395.1:131650-157277 GCA_003118195.1 Hemicentrotus pulcherrimus
TATGTCCAGATATCCAGTAGTTTATGTATTAAGCCAATGGGAGAACACGATTCAATAGTCAGTGTCTTAAGGTAACCTGCATTCAAACTAGAAATAGCTAGATATTGATTGCATGATTGTACCTTCAAAAAGGTAATTACATCCAATTAATTATGTCTTCTGATGCCAGGCACAGGAGAAGAAATCAATACTTTGTGAAATATAACTCCCTTTCTACCTATTGACTTGCAATATTATTATAATATTTACTTATAGCAAAAGCCCAAAAGGATATTGTTATTGAGACATGAGAGCTTTGAGGTTATATATTTCAATCGTTGTAAACAAGTAAAAGGAACTCAGTACCCTCTTTATCTCTTTGCTTTTCTTTCTAAGCGCATAGGGACATACTTTGTAATGTGTTATGCGCTATATAAAAACGAATTATTATTACTTTCTTGCTCTCACAATCAATTACCAAGGAAAAATGTCATCTCTTATATGTTACTCTGTCTTCTACATTGTTGTTGTTGTTGTTATAAAGTTATATTGAACTTTTGGTAATATTCATTAAACCTTACTAAGTGTAGTTGTCAACTAAACTATGTACTATAGCCTACATTTTATTAATTTACTATTTTAGTAAGGTTTTATGAACATTGGCCCAGAACTTTTTTTTTACTAGAATTCTGTAATTGGTTGTAGAAAATTATTTTTGTTTAAAACCAAACAATGACTTAGTTTAATAATACATACTCCTAAATTGATTGGAATAAGAAATGAATGTTTTGTAAACATTATAACTTAATATAAGCAGTCTCCAATTATATCACCCCAAAATGACAGATTGTATTTCATGGAAGCCTTAGTGGGAAGATAATGATGAATGTCATAGCAAAGTAATTTTCTTTTTGTCCTCATCTTTGGAGAAAAAGCTTTTCACAAGAATCGGGTGATTTCTATATTTTGAGAATGAAGTTTGTTTATAGCATCCATATTGTCTGTTTGGAAGCACAAGGGTGTAAACTTTATGTAAAAGGATAAGACTTAACACCCTTCTGGCTCCAAATAGATGATATAGTTCCTGGCTCTTGAACTACCCCTGGGAATATGTTCTACCCGGTATATGGAATTCAAGCAGCTCACTTGGCAACAACAATGTCTCGTCATTCATTTTTCTTCTTCTTCTCTACTTTGTCATTTTCTTCAGTCAGATATTACACTTGATTTCTCTCATGCGGTGAGACCATGCAGTAGGCTCAAATTATTAAGAGGTATATGCCAGGGTGTCGCAGCTCGTCTCTGCGATCGAAACCTTTCAGTAAACACATGAATTGTCCTTTGCATAGAGGCTGTTGATTTCCTCCTTTATGCAATGGCACTACCCCGTGAGAGACTGTATTTGGAGTAATAAAGGATTCAGTTCAATTTCAGTTCAATTTATTTGGCATCATAAAAAATGAATACAAATCATAAAAACAGGATACATAGTAGACCATGACCTCTAAGAAATAAATTGTGCTTGTAAATGAGGCCTATAGGTAAACAGTATTAAATTAAATTGCAAAAAAAATACTAAAAAGGTATATATATTATATGTGTATACATATTTAAAAGGGAAACAAAAACAAAAACAACCAAGCATATGCACACCCCCACATACACACACACAAACACACAATAGGCACAAATAATAGAATTGCAGAAATTATAAGATATTTGGGTTGATATTTTGTCATAATGGAACTGTCTAAGGAAAAATGATGAGAAGAGGTAAGGAGAAAAGATGTAGCAGATGTGATTGGAAATATTGATGATATTGTCGCAGCATTTAATAACGTGTCATTCTGTTGCTAAAAGGAACATGAAGAATGGGTTTCATTGCATTTCAAGTGGTGTGCTCAAACATTCGTGAGAACAGGATAACCCCATTCATTTTGTTATGAATAATACATCAACCGCTTTATTAGCCAGGCCAGCATGTAATATTGTATTGTAACTAAATGCTTGTAATTCCGACTGAGTTACCATGGCAATCTAATTAAACCATGTAAATCTCAATAATCATCTTGCACCACTTGTCAAACAAGATTCAAAGAGGAGTCATGGTTTAATGAAAGACGTTCCATTTCCATAGCAATTATTCACTATGATCAAGTTTCACCAGAACATAACATGTGCTGCATGTGCCAGGCAGTTAAAGGGTATACTGTACATTTTGATATGATTATGAAAGTACCTCAAAGTACTTTTATGATATAGCTTGAAGTTTGCCAATCACCAAACATGTTTTCCCTTGATGTAAGCTAGGGGTTGGATATTGCTTTACTATATTCAAAACCATCAAATATAGTTAATCTGTACAAAACCATACATCTGTAATGGGGTCATACATTTATTTAGGTATACTCCATTTTCCACTTATTTTTATCCCAAAAAACACAGCAAGACAGTCACCTTGAGTACATAGTGAATCCCAAGAGAAAAACAATCAATACTGCATTTGACATTTCCTTAAGTTTTCCACATATTTTCCACCCAGAATCACAAACCACTGCACCTACACATCACTGAGCTAATGGGCATTGATATTTGCTCCTAAACCATATGTTTTTCAAGGTTTTGACAGTGCTTTTCAAATGTCAGGGGACCAACAACATGTTATGAATACGTAATTGGGTCATGTGGTTAGCATTGAGCTGTGAAAATGGGGATATTTGATTGGTCAATTGGAATCAAGTTTGAAATTTGTAATTGGTTAATATTTTCAACATAATTTTGCCTGGATGTATTTTTCTATCTATTATCTACTATATCAGCCGGAAAACAAAATATGTTTGCTGGCTAAAAAATGAATATTGTATGGTGGAAATAGTAAGAAGTGGTGATACCGTGCTTTACATGATGAAATGAACTGATTTAATTTTAACAGTTTGTTAACAATAGTTTGGAATTGGTAATTGATTAATATTCATAATGATTTGCCTGAAACTGTTTTAGATTTAGGTTTCTGTTATATCAGCGCGAAGACAAGATGCTTCTGTTGGCTAAAAAAAAAAAAAAACTCAAGCCATAATATAGTTTTGTACTCAAGTATCAAATAGAGTCTGTACCAGCAGACTACTTGTAGTTAGGTCTGATTTTCATGAAACATCCCACAAAAGGCAATTTTCTAAAATCAATCCTAATAATGTACCTCCAACGTCCAACCGGTAATCTTTATTTTACCATGTTCTATTGAGCCTAACGGTAATCATGAATGATAGGTACAAAATTGTGTAATCATTTGCAAGTTAGGGCATCAGGGCTCTGGAAATTGATCATCTGTTTGGCATTAACTCTGTGTTAAAGTGTATGAGTTAAGCTAGAGCCTTCTGGCTCCAAAAAGATGATTTCAAAGAACAGATGTGATTGCATGATGAGAAAATTGTTTTCCTGGCAGACACTTAATGGTGTGAAAGTAAAGGAAAGGTAGCCATGTTTTTCTCTACGTTAAATGTATCTTAAAATGTCAAGTATATTAGATTCTAGGCTGAATATGTTTTCCTCTCAATAAAATTGAGTGTAGCTTAAAGGGATCGTTTAACAATGTTAAGTCTGAGATACATCGCCCCACGTGTTATCAGTGTCTGTGATATATGGTGTAATATTGAAGCCCTAAAAAAAATTGCGCTTCAAAATATCAAGAAGTGCCTCAAAAAAATAAAAAATCTTTGAGTGACCGGTTTTACCATACTCGTTTTCCCCAATAGTCTGTAGTATTATGAAAACTGTTTGGCAAACAGTTTTCAAAATTTGGAATTCCAATCATAAATATCTTGATAATCAGACAGGCGATCGGCTTGTAAAAGTCATTAGGTTCCTGGCTGACCTTAAAGGTTTATAATTATCATTGCAGCATGAGCTAAATCCAGAATTTTGTTTCAGAATCTGAGACAAAGATACCGGATCCCTTTAAGACTATCGTCGCTCTCTCTCTCTCTCTCTCTCTCTCTCTCTCTCTCTCTCTCTCTCACACCCACTCTCGTGCTGTAATGATTAGGTGCAAGCTTTAAAGCCACACTGTCCTACTGGTAGCTACTTGCTCCCTCTATATAGAAAACAACATCTAATCGGTTAATTGAGAGCTGAGTTGATGAGATAACCACCTGTCTAGTGACCTTGCATGGTGGTCTAATTCCTGGTATAAGCTAGTACAGATAAGCTTTAATATGTCACATTATCAAAAAACATAAATTGGGACAAATCAATATTCCACTCACTTCAAACAATTACAAAACTTGGTATGGGTAAGAATCATTTATTTTTTAATAACAGTAAATACAATATCTTTATTGCAGCAGCTGAAAGAAAGCTCTAAATAAAAATTTAGATTACGAAAGGTAAATTCACTTACCAAATACAAAACTTACACAATGTCTCCTTTGTACAAAATCACACAGCTTAAATATGAAGAAAGACCATGGCCCAACACATTTCAGGAATGTAAGACAGTTATGAAGGTTTTTGATGATGTGGTTCCATCATTCCATGATATATATTTATTGTATTGCTCACGAGATATTACATCTGAGATGATACATCGCAAGTTCTTGGAAGACTTGATCTGCGTGGAATTTGTCTCACTATCCCTATCCTAAGGGTATTAGTATCGTAGTCACTGTCACTATCTATGAGGGGGTCTTCTTTGTTTTTTTCAGAGAAATTCTTGCTCCGCTACTCTGGAACTAATCAGTTTAATAGACCATGCTCGGAGTGTGTGAACTTGTCCAGGCGCATGTGTTGTGTGTCGTGTGCATCTGGATATCTCTCCCCCCCCCCCTCCCTCCCTTCCCTACCCTCCACTCGTATTGACCCCTCTGAATTTGTAACGCATCATCTGATTTCTCATTCATTTCTTCTCTCATTCATTTTACTAGTTTGACGTCAATCCATTGCTCATGGGATATATGCGCTTCCTCCTGAATGATATGATATGAGTGAGAACAGATGTAATTCTTTATTCCATCTGCATGAACTGAATTTTTGGTGCTTTCCCTTTATAACCTTTTACTTTTAGAAAGCAAGAAAGGGCCAACAACTTTCAAACTATTTCATTTACAAAACAATCTCGTGATAATTCCAAGCAAATAATATTGGAGTGCAAATGGATATTTGTCATTCATCATTTTAAAAGATCACTTCAGTTTTTTTTCTTTCTAACTTGTGTAATGATGCTTAATGGTGCTTTCCAGCAGCCGTATATAACACATGTTAAATCCATTAATATTTGGGTATAGGGGCCGAATCACAAGCTGGTGTGTGCTTAGAAGTGTGTTCATCTGCACTTGATGCGAACACACTTCTAAGGGGAAGCATGATGTGAACACACTTTTGAGGTGAAGCATGATGTGAACACACTTTTAAGTGGAAGCATGATGTGAACACACTTCTGTTGGGAAGCATTTTGGTACAGTATAGTGGTGTACACTCTTGACTTCCACATAGGATATTAGAGGTTCAAATCCAAGTCTCAGCCCCTAAAGTAAAGAAATTCATTACCAGTTGACCTTGGATTAACAAACTAGTGCCGGGTAGGAAAGAATTTTATGAAATGTTTTCCAAACTTGAATGTATTTTGTAGCTTATGTAAAAGGGATCTCATATTTGCTCATGCCTTTTGTTTAATAAATAGGGTGGAAATTTGGTTTTGGGTGTATAGGTTTACTTAGGGTCAGGGTCAGGTATAGTCTTTGATCCAAAGATAAAGTAGGAATTTCTCCTGTGTATGAATTTGACCACTGATCATAAAC
This sequence comes from Hemicentrotus pulcherrimus, assembly GCA_003118195.1. NCBI lineage: Eukaryota > Metazoa > Echinodermata > Echinoidea > Camarodonta > Strongylocentrotidae > Hemicentrotus > Hemicentrotus pulcherrimus. Next base: position 137,422 of record BEXV01000395.1, read on the forward strand.
TTAGGGTAATATTGGCAAGGGCCTGTCGGTAGGTTTTGTAAATGGACAGTGTCAAACAAAGGCTTCATGCCGTAGGGCTGAACACTTTATGTGGATAAACTCCTTATTGATCTCCCCTAATATATGAATATTGAGAAAGCAATATAATCTGTTGTAGGGCTTTACTACACTGCAGTTATATGGGCGTCTTTCCTTGAATGCTTTTGAGCAAATATTATTGGCACTCCGAAAAGTGTTCTCAGAGATCTGGTAGTTCATTACTCTTGAACTCTTTTACAAGAGCTAGTGAAAATCCAAATTGCCACCACGTTTCCTAATAATGAATAAAAAGTAGAATTTTTGAAAACAAGTTGTCAAACATGATGCCTTTTTTTCATATTGATATACAAATTGTTTCAGGATACCTATTTTCATAAATTGTGGGGAGGCATGGCATCCCCTGGGTACTCCTTTTATTCTTGTCCTGTTCTCGTCTGTCTTGGCATCCACCCTTTTCCCCCTATTTTGTAGTTCCTTTTGTAGTTACGAATCTGTTAATTTAATTACTCATTATTCCTAAGTATCATTTGAGGGGTCCACAATTGTACAAGCATTGCTTTTTAGTGGACCCCTCCATTTCCAAAATGTATTCCTAAATTGTTGTAAACATTTATAATTGATTTGTAATGTGTCTTAGAAACATAAATGAATTGAATTGAATTGAATTCAGGTTAGCCTACCCGAAGGATATTAGATCATGAAAAGATCTTGCAGCGATGCAAAGTGCATTTAAATTGCTTTTTAATGCCCCAGTATTCAATGAGTGCTGAGATGACCTAATTGAGAATAATGCTTTCAAACATTTCTTTACACTTGGAAGCTATCAAATATAGTGACATCGTCTGCTCTAGAATCTTAATGACTGTAGATCACATGGTATGGATATTGTGTGTCTGGAAGGCCAGGGAAGAAGCTGTAAGAATCCAGACAAATGCTTTTGTCATATGGAATGAGGACAGTGAAATATATGAACAGATGCAGTACGTATGTACATGATTTGTTTGTTTTGATTGCACAATTGAATATTATCAGCCTTATGCTGGGAGGCAAAAGAACTGTAAGGAATGTTTACTTGTGACCGGTAGCAGCAAACCAGGAGGGAAGGGAGAAGGAGCCCCCCCCCCCCTGAAAATTTAAAAAAGTAGCCCCTTAAAGTTGTCTAATTGAGGATTTAAATCTCCCTAATGCCATGAATATAAATGAATCAGATTTCGTGATCAAAAGAGTCATTATGTTGCCAAATACAAAATCTGCTCATTCGGAGGGGGGAGGGGAGGGGGGGGGGTATACTACCATCTTCATCTCCAAGTTTCCTCTAATTTCAGCCCTCCCCCCTTTCATAACATCCTCACATCTGCTTGGCTTCCAAAAATGTTATTGCAAATCTTTTTAAGAATTATTTATTCTGAAAAAATCCTTCATTCACAGTTGTCATTTTTCAGGAACTTAATGTCAGACAGGGCTCTTTTTGTTGCCAAATTAGTCAGTGCTATGAGATTTCTTACAAAAAAACAACAAAAAAATGCTCTAAAAGGCTGCATGACACTCCTTGTACAATTGCTTCTCAGTCGGTTTGTGAAACCATCAAATTTCTAAATTGAACACTAAAATTGAACACTAAAACCAAAACTCTACCTTACCCTTACCATAACTATAAATCTTATCTAACACGCAATTGTAACCTAACCCTAACCCATTTGACAAAATAAAGCCTGGGGGGTGTTTCACAAAGATCCTAAGTTCAACTTATCTCTAAGTTGGACTTAAAAATTATGGAAAGCCATTAGCATCTTTGAAGATATTTTGTAAAAGTTATTTTGAAAGGCATTAATTGTTTATTCAAATCATTCATATTTTCTATCATCAAGGAGATTTCATGTTCTGGATGTGGAATTTATAAAAAGTCTAAAATACCTGAATTTCTGCTTTTGAATATATTTCATTTTAAGACTCCAATGGCTGTCCATAATTGCTAAGTCCAACTTAGAATTAAGTTCTACTTAGGATCTTTGTAAAACATCCCCCCCCCCCTGGAGTGATTGTCGCTGAAGCGAATGTTGGAGCCCCGTTCTTATACTTTTACTCCATCAAGGTTCTATCTACATTAGATATGAATGTGTTATGTATTACAAATTAATTTCTCTGAACTTAGACACTAAAAAGTATTCTGATAGCAAAATAGCAAATATCATAATGATATATAATACTGCACAATAATGATTACAAAAGTCTATTTTCAAAGGAAGGATCTTACCATTACTGTAAATAATTAGAATCAACTTTTTGTGTTAAAAATAATGATAGAACATCATTTTTCTTTTAAACTTACCTATGTTCAATTATATCCTTTAGTCCAAAACTTTATTTATGAAACCTCTTGTGAATAGACAGAGAAAATTCAGAGATGTCTTTCCATAATCCTGTCAAGTTAAGATGTGAAAAGAGGAGTGTTCCAGTATCCAGTGTATTCCAGTGTCCCCGATAAAAGCATTCATCATATCAGCTATGGTCCCATGAAGAATCTACTCTGTTTACATTTAAGTACATTACCAACATATGCATCATGTACCAGAGACAAACTGTGTTGTTCCTGCACATAACATCTCCCAATAAAAGCATTCATGTTATCAGTTATGGTCCTATGAAGAATCTACTCTGTTTACATATCCAGCATGTGCAAGACACAAACTGTTTTGATGTATCCAATTGTTCCCTTTCACATGTCTGTTAAGAGTCGTGCCTTACACAAAACAGCATGAAGGTCTCGTATATTGACAGATCTATATTATTAAACTTCTAGAAGAGTAGTCTTTTTACTTCAGACCCTGAAGGTCTCTACTAGTCAAATCTTTGCATACACGTATCTGGAAACCATTTCTGTTCAAAATTGTGTTGAAGATCCATTTTGAACGATGTGTGCTTTGAATACATTGTATACAGTGACTTTTGTAAATATTTCATGGGCATGGAACACAAGTTTTATTCAGACCACCTTTTTGGGGGGAGGGGGTCATTATGCATCACGTATTAGCAGCTGCAAGGCCTTGATTATAGAGGCTATGGCTTCCAAACAGAGAGCTTACAGTTGGGAGGTACTGAGAACATATGACATGTTCAAATCATCCATCCAGAGCAAGAAGGGTATAAATAGTGTATGAGTATACGCCCTTCTAGCTCAAAAAAAGAAAAAAATATATAGATCTAGGTCTCTTTTTCAGACTACCTTTAATGCAGGATTTTGTTTCTAAGTTTGTTTGTTTTAGGGGTTTGTTTTACTATTCATGATTACATATGTATCCTGGCAGCTGGCACTATAATAATTCCTTCTATACAATTGTCTTACATGAAACCCAAAGAGTTTACTTTTAGTTTCCTATTTAACTATAGCAAACATATTCATATTGTTATTCCAAGGTTCTTGTATTTACACCATCACCTGGCACTGTTTTTATACAAATTATACACATTCTTCTAATTGTGTAGGTATATTTGCATGATCTGGTTGAAAGATGAGTATCTCCCTGGTACCACATTCAAGTATTTTCTATGTATGGGGAGTAAACTTGATTTATCTTTAGTTTCCATCTTTTTCTCATATTTTTGGACTTTTCATATTATTTCCCCTAGTTCTTGTATATTAACTTTTCCTTTAACTTGTTTTCCTTTCAATTTTGTTTTCATATTGAACAAATTATGCAGCTGTTTTTAGTAATCTTTGGAAAGAGTTATTTATGATTTCCATTTTGATAAAGAGTTCTAAAGTGAAACGTTTAATATTAATTTTTTAGTAGTTAATATTTTTTGGGTGGGGAAGGGTTTCTGACAAGCACAGAATTTATATTATGAATATAGAAGTGAATGTTAAGCTATATCAAGGAGCTAATCCTCCTTGGCTATATCTAAGTTGGCAGTGGAAGATCTGAACATCGTATAATGTACTCAATGATGGATCATCTTGTCACATAGCTCTCCTTCCTACATCTGTTTCCTTCATTATGTTCTCTGTTGATACCAATCCTGAATCCATCACTAGTTCCTTAGTTTAATCCATAAAATACTGTATTATGTCTACTTGATTCCAGTAGGCCGTGGATTCCATTGGGATGTAGAAAGAAAAACACCCCTCATCCAATATAAGTCACTTAATGATCGATTGTGTAATAATGGTGATATCATGGTTTTATAATGTCTCTAAGTGTTTACAGAAGTATCATCACCTTTGTTATTGGATTCAGGCTTACCTGCACACATTATTTGCACAGTTTACTTCAATTGCCGAGCAAACTACAATGACTTCAACAAACTACAATGACATCCGCATCCTATTATAAGATAAAACAAATGATTATGATAATGTAGGAATTTGGATTTGTACATATTTTTTCTTATGCAAATCGGACTTTCAAAAATTTGCATTAAACTGCTGCTAAAATGACGGTGAAAGAAAGGTAGTTCCTTGATTAAGAAGTTTATTTGGTGATTTTGAGGAAGAATTGTTATGTATTGAGTCTATGTAAAAAAGGAACTAGATTGCATTTAATGTGCCATAAGTAATTTTTACTTTATTAAGAAAGTGCTTGTAGAAGAATAGCGCTTTTAATAGAAACATACTATTAAGCGCATTATAATGCAATGTATTATTAGTAGTAGTATTATTAAGAAGAAGGATATTTTATTTATAGTATTGTGGTAGGTCCTTGTATTTGGGCGCGGGAATCTGCCTGACATAGCAGTGTACGTAGGATAGACATTGCATCTTGTCATGGGTTGATGATGTTGTGTGTGTGTCGAGCCGTGTGTTTAACTTGAAATGCCCTAGTGTCTGTTTACACCTTTGGAAGAAGAATTTCTAGTGAGGTGCACTAGTTGTCACCCTGTCATATATTGGTCTGGGACTGTGTTGGGAGCCGGCCGGGAGCTGTTCCTGTAGCTTCAGAGACCATGGGGTTTCAAATGCTGCTGAAGTACATGCATGTAGATTATCAACAATAAACAGGCTCCTCAAGCTTACAAGGTTTTCTTAATTTTCCACAAGATATAACATAATCAAATGAATAAGCAATATACAAATTCAATAACATAATATTAACCAAACATTTTACAAATGATTATACAATTATTTAAATAAATCATTTAAGATTAGCACAGTGGTGCAACAAAGTTGATAGGAGGCTATTAAAAAAGCATGGATTGTATTCTATAGACCCCTTGAGAATAAAAAAAAGTTTCACGTACTCTGTAATATAATTAGAAAATATATGTCTAAAAATGCTTACCGGTAGGTAATTATCCTACACCTNCCCCCCCCCCCTCCCGCGCTACAAAACAAAAAGGTTGTTTTTAACATAGGTATACCGTAAACACACATCACCCACTTTTCGTTATCAAGCTGCTTGGTCGAGTTCTTTGTGGCTTCAACTCTTACTTAGTCTAAATCCGTATTGCAACAATAATAACATGGGTTTTATAATGTCTCTACGTATCTTTATGATCGGGTAATATGATCATAATAGTATCATGGTTTTTGTTATATCTAAGTCTCTTTATGATCGGTTAATAAATGATCATAATAATATCATGGGTTTTATTATGTCTCTACATGCTTTACAGAAGTATCATTCATCACCCTTGTCATTGGATTCAGGCTTGCCTGCATAAACAATATTTGCACTTTCTCCACTCCCTAGGGAGCAATTTTGTATCTTTGTATTATTTCATCTTGTTTTTTGTACATTAACTTTTCCTTTAAACTTGATATCCTTTCTATTATTTTGTCATCTACATATTAGAGATATATCATAAAATTGTATATTAGATGTATTAAAATATGCAGCTGTTTCCAGTAACCATAGGAAACAGTAATTGATAAGGAGTTCTAAAGTGAAATGAGTTTGAAATAAGTTCCCTTCTGGATCTCAATAACATGCACATTGACATGCGCATCCTATTTTAAGATGTAACTGTTATTAGATGTGCTTAATGAGGAAAATGGTGTCTTTACAAAAGTTTGCAATTTTAAACCAGCAGTGATTTTGGAAACCAAAATCTATGCAGAGATTTTAGCTGATTTTGATTACCCAAATCTGTGCAGACTTTGTAGCTAAACTTATTTCTGTTTGTTGAGTCGAAATACACATTTATGCTAAAGAGACTGATTTATCAAATCCCTGGATCACTTTGCCTATATATTCAAAGCTCAAGGGGAATTAACTCACATATATGTTTACAAAGAGTTATCACCCTTCTGGAGTGTATTATCTACTTTGTTAGAGCAATAATTGTGATATTGTAGCCTTGTAGGCACACTCCTTTTATCAGTTGCAGATTAACCTATTAAAACACAGCCTCAGCCTGAAAATACATGGAAACATGTTGATATTTTAATACTTGGATGGCCATCGAGTAATCAGTCCCAAATTTGCTACCCATTATGATTAAGGGTGGAAATATCAACCTGGAGTTAGTGGAAAATGAGCTCCTGACTTGGTAAAATTTCATTCGCCTCTGTGCGAATGAGCTAAATCTTGTCAATATACAAGGCACTCCGTAATTAGATATTAATGGGGCTTAATGAGCTTGTCTGTAATGCGAATGATTACGGTAGGACACATGTCATGATATCTTTTAAGATTTTGCAGTTTGTTTTCCAGAAGGTTTCAATTCCAAATGTTGTTGTTTGTCTTTGGATTATTCACAGAATGTCCAAATGGAGACTAACATGTCATGTATTCAAATGAACATATTTCATACACATTTTTGATAAAGGTCTGAACCAATGTTTTTCCTTTTACGCAGCATTTTTATAATATGAATTGCTTGGAAAATAATGATTTTTATTACTTCCAGTTAACTAAAAAAACTTGCTATCATCACAGTATTTACTTGGAAGTGGTTGTTTATATATGAAATGTATCTCATTTAAGTATTTCGGGACAAGAAGGTTAGTCTATGATTATTAAACTTTTTGTGTACATACTTTTTTTTTTCTTCTTCTTCTTCTATTTCTATCATTGCAGGTAGGTTTTCACAGAAAGTGAGCTCTTTACGCTTCAATTCATTCAAAAGTGCATAATATGGAAATATTAGATTGAATTATTCAGCAATAGGTGAGTCACTTCCTAAAATTGATTCTTGTTCAAATATATACTTTATTGTTATGGTGATATAAATGAACATTTTGTTTTACAGATTTAGGGTGAGAGAGAGAGGGGAGAAAGAGAGAGAGAGAGAGAGATGAAGAGAGAGAAAGAGGGAAGAGAGAAAGAGAGCTCATTGATGATCAGTACTTTCAGTTGCCGTCTTAACCATGCATTTAAGTGAAACTCTAAATTTAATTCATTGTTCCGTTGTTAGATTAGCCTTAAAGTAATCTTACTTTGGTACATTTTTTCACAATTATGCCGCCAAAAGGGTTAACTCTGTTTGAAATTATATGAGTTAATGCACTTGGGGCTCCAAACAAATGGTGAATGAAATGGCTGATAACCATGGGTTAGGTAGAGTCACATACACAAATTGAAATAGACTAGTAAAACAGATCTATTCAGAAAAAAAAAAGTGAATACTAAAATTAATGGAAATGACCATGCAATCATTATGGGTATTAAATCTAGTGAATCATTTCCTAAATAGATTGCTGTTTAATATTTTTTCAAACAATAAACATATATTTACCTAGAAGCGATCGATTAAATGATGACCTCGGATACCAAAGCAATTTGATATTTCTTAGTGTAGAATGTCAAAATCACTTTAATTGTATAGTTTGAAAATGGATGGGTGTAAATTTGGAAAAGTACAATATTTGATAGCTATTTGGGAATGTAAACAATCCCATTCCCTTTTCAATAGCTACATTAACACTGCAAGAAAAAATGGTATGATCAAACTTCTGTTTTTTCCTGGGTTTTCCAGTAGTATAAATGGTAGTAAAAAACAAAAAAAAATCAATGATTTTTCAAAACTAATTTCCGAGGTATGATATAGATTTAGGCTCTATTTCTTTTGGACATGCAATCAATTTTAATTAGCAGAATCCACCTTATTTTTTCAATGCCATGGCGTAACCTGAACTTTATTAGAGAATCAAGGTTGACAAATAAATCAACAATTTCATGGAATCAATCCCTATTGAGGGAGAATCATACTCATACACTCACTCTCCAATCAGATCCTTTTAGATTTATATAAATGATTCCTTGTATGGCATATTAATCCTTTATTTTGTCAGGATACATTACTATTACTAATATTTGAAACTCTCCATTTATCAGAATAACTGATGCAATTATCAAAACGTTAAGTGGGAGTAGGGTAAAAAACTAATGCCAATTATCTCCAGTGGAGTTGCTGATATGATTAACAAATACAAAAAAGAGAGGGAAATTTGAGATTGGTAAGGGAATGATAGTATTTTGTGTGGAGAGTATCATATTTGCTTTGGTTTTATAAGAAATATTTAGTATTTTTTAGTCCTTTAGAGTGGTTGGATTTAACCAAGGGTTCTTGAAAATAAATATCAGATGGTTTCGGAGGAAAACAGAATGGATTTATAATGTCAGAAGAAATATTTGCTTCTTGTATTTTTCTTTCGTAAGTGCATTTGTAAATATTGCATGTTGAATGCAAAAACAAGATTTCCTACAATACACATTTTAAAAATAGTAACTGGCAATTCACTTTCTTTTTCCCTTTTTTAAATAAATTTGTTTTTGTCTATGCAACAAATTCTAAACTTCATGGGAAAACATTTATGATCCTTGTCTATAGAGGGATCATCACCTTTAATTTTATGGAGAGTATATGTGGATACTGTGCCATTATACTTGCACTGTCTCTGGTCATTCAATACTGAAATCTACCGAGTCACAGGGGAGTGTTTCACAAAAACTAAGATTGACTGAACTATGGCAGGCCGTTCATGCCACTAGTTCCTCTAACCATTCCTGGCATTGGTTTCTCAAGGGAAGTACAAATAGTGGTCACAAATCTACAGAATTTACATTTTTGGATAGTTCATTATTGGGGGAAAACTATTATCTAAAGATAATAATATCTAAGGTATTTTACCTCTCATTTTACATCTGGTTCAAGACTTTTTAAAGGCATAAATTGTCTACTGTAGTATATGTCTAAGTCTTAAAATATAACCTTAGATTACATTGTAACTTTTTTCTCCAACAATAAACTATCAAAAAATATAATGCTGTCGATTTCTGACGTATGTACGTCCCTTGAGAGACCAACGGTGAGAGCAACCAGTTGCATGAATGGCCTGTCATAGGTCAAGTCCAACTTAAGGCAATCTAAGTCTTTGTGAACCCCCACCTCAGAATATATTCAGCTCTCAACAGGCTTTGGATGACTAAGGGAACAAACGTTAGGTTGCTATAGTTGACTTTTGTCACATGTACATGCACATTGCAAAGGTGTAATATACTTAAATCAATGTGCCACTTTGATCATTTTTATCCTAAAACTGACACAAAACCTATTGTAGTAACAAGGGGCTTTATATAACATTCAGTGAATTACCGGTATGTGAGAAATGAATTATTACTATAAAAATTATGTTTTTGACTCTTTTGGTCAGCACATTAATTTGTTACCTGAAAAGAGAGACAGATAAATGAATTTGATGGGAAGTAATTACAAAGAAAATTGTCTTTGATTTGATCTCTCTATTTTTCTCAAATATTCCCCCTTTCAGTGTTTCCCAATGTATATTATTATTATATTATTTATTGATTTGTAACAATACAGTATTTTCAGTAGGTATGTGTTTTTGCAGTATTTTGTGTGTACATGTGTGGATCTGCATGGCGGCTGAATCTTATTTCATTTTGTTTGTTTTTTTGTTTTTTTGTGGGGGGCCCTATCTATAAGCAAGCAATTGGCTTCTTTGTGATCCTGGCCATGTATCTGCTTTGTATTTTATATGTTTTATGTATTCTATTTTCTATTGTTTCTTTTGTTTTTACATTTATATGGTGTAATATATTCATTTCAATTGATACCATACATGCTATATCACCTGCTGTTAGAACATTAAACCCTTTAATGGACATGTATGTCTCTAGAAGGGTATTCACGCATTGAATCACATGCCTCTCACTTTGAGTGATCGACTAAGCCTTAATCTAAAAGAAATGAAACAGAAGCTAGTTGGTCAAATACAGCAGTTAGGTTGTATGCATTTATAGACGGCAGGTCTCTATAGGCCTGTCATCATCAGCTTGATTTTGCCAAATAACTCGCTATTCAAACTATCCCGTTTGCAAATTAACCAGTTAATTTGCTACGTTATCAGCCGCAGTTGCAATTGGCGGGATATTTGGTAGAGAAAATATCCTGAGATATCTTGGTCTTGTTTTTAAAATATCCCGCTATTTGGGAGATAGCAGGATAATTTGCACCCATCTATAGCTAGTTTGTGATGAGCATATTTGTCTGGTGAAGCACAATTTTGAGCTTTGGGATAATATCCCATGTCTGAAAATAGCGGGTTATTTGGCAAACTCGAGGTGATGAAAACAGGCCTAATGAAAGATTATCCACATAGCTTTGAATCAGAGTCAACATCCCTCATGTATTCAATCAAACTAGCTCAGAAAAATCTGTTTCTATGAAAGCTTGCAAGAATCTTTCAATAACATACTGGTATTGATATGGTTACGTTTCCTTTTTCGGAAGGTTCATTATTCTGAAGAGGCTCGTTACTCTGAAGGTTCATACTTCTGAAAATGAAATAGGGTTCGAAATTCTGAAGGTTCATAGATAGGAAATTTGCATAGAACCCTGTCTTTTTAAAATTACAAATCCTCGGAATAATGGACTCTATTTCATTTTCAGAATTATGAATCCTACGTTGCTTCCAGAATAATGAACCTTCAGAACCAGGAACAATACATGTATGTGTTATGATTTATTTGTTTAAACAGCAAAGAGCTCATATTGCATGTAAAAATAACAGGAACCCTATAATTTCCTGCCGGATGTGCTGGAAATAAGAAACTATTTTTACTGTTTACATAACCTAAACAGTTGTTTAATACTTGTATACTTTTTTTGTTTAAATGCTTACATGATGATTGTTAATATTAAAGGGTTTGTTTTAATGTTGTGAGAAAAATATCTTATTACATTAACTCATTGCTCATTGATTTCTAAGGTCTCTCATTTATGTAAGCATAAAACAGGAGCTATCCCGGGCCGTATTGAGTTCCTTTTAATGGATTAAACCAGCAATTTGTGTATTTGTTGTTTCAGACATCCTGTATCAAGGGGGCTTATTACTATTAACAACTAAGGTCCTACAAATGCTGCTTTTCTTGTTTTCTTTAATTGAGCAGTTTATGTATTTCATCATTTGGAATCTAGGTGTTGAAGCCCCTGCAGTTTACAGCACTAGATGGGTTAAATCAGTGGGTTATTAGTCTAAAGGTCCACTCCAATAATCTTCTTCTTTTCTCTTTTTTTTATTATCTCATCAAAAACACTTATCATGACATTTTATTTTCCTTGTTTTGCATTGATCAGTGATTGATTGTGTAATTACATTTAATCATATAAGATTTTTGTTTAAACTTGTAATTTATATCAATTTAAATGGATTGATTAGAACATGGACCTACTTTGTAGGTCCATAAATAGAATTACCCATGATACATTATATTTTATTATCCCAAACAAATTCAGAGGGAGACCAAAACAGAAACATAGGTGATGGAGTGATACAAGGTCTTGCTACTGATTTGGATCAATCATGACTCAGGGCCCAGAGATTGATTGTGTATTATGCAATCATATAAGACATTTTTTTTTAAACTTGTAATATATCTGAATTTATATAGATTGATCAGAATTACCCATGACACATTACATGAGACTTTAATATCCTAAATAAACTCAGAGGGAAACTTAAATCATGATAATGATAATAATGATGAGAATGATGATCAATGAGTTCTTGGAGAACTGCAGTGCTCTTCATCACACTGATAGTTTTCACTTTTGATTTGTGTTTCAGAATTGGTCCATTTTTAAAATTTCTTCTGGAACATAGCATTGCTGATTCTTCACATAGTTTGTGTACTTATTTACCTGGACCAGGAAGTAATCTAAAAAAATTGTTGTTGTAAGCATGGATAGAACTAACAATAACTCAATTTTTGGATAAAGGTCATATAGATTAAGAAATTGTAAAAAAAAAAAAAAAACAAACAAACAAACACACATACAAATAATTGATTTTGGGGGGTAATTAAAAGAATGACTTGAATGTTTGTGGCAGAAACAAAAAGTGAAACTAAGCTTCTGGAATATTTATTCAGAATTGGTGCCTTGATTGAAGTTTACCAGGATGTAGCATTGCTTTTTCATTGTGGTGTGTTTGTTAAACTCAGGAAATAAGTTTTGTTAAAATCTAGCCTGATCCAGATGTGGTTTTGTAGGCAATCATTATTAGGGGATAATGAGAGTCAAAAGGGTGTTAATGTGATATTACAAAATAGGAGTTAACATCCTTCTGACTCTCGAGAGATGGTAGAAGTGTTGTTTTTGAAGAGTTTAAATATGTGAATGGGGTTGCAACATTTATGGGATTCAGCTCAGGCATGGCACTATTATTAGTAGTAGTCATCAAATTAAGAAGACTCATATGGGCCTTGTACTGTCTGTTTGACCAGGGGGGATTAGACCTCCCTGCAAGGTCACTGACAGGTGGTTATCTCATCAAATCAGCTCTCAATTAACAAAAGGGGATCATGGGGGACTAACAGGCACCAATTAGGCATTATTTGCTATATAGAGGGCGCAAGTAGCAATAAATAGTGCAGTGGGGCTTTTTAACCCTCTATTAGCTTCCCATAAAAGAGAGAAATTTCTTTAAAATCCTATCCTTTGTTTTTAATAATCTTCTATGATCGAATGCCAGTAAATATTAAAGATTGCCTTACATTCACACTCCATCTTGTCCTAATCTTTGCTCTTCTATAGACCCTTTCCTTCTTACCATTCCAAAGGCTCAAAGCAAAGCTGCAGAGATTGCACCAAAGAATGGAACAATATCCAACCTTTTATCAAATCAGCTAATCCCACAGACCAATTTCAGAAATTCTTTGAAATAGATCTCTTCCCAGAATAATTTTGTATCATAATGTGATAGATGATGTCATTTAAGACATACTTCTGCAAAGATTTCCCCTAAAAAAATGCGTTTAAAGACAAATAGTGATAGAAGAATTCATAAATTGCGTACTCTTTTGTTGATATTCAACTACAAACACATTTGTTTTGAAAATCCTTACAGATATGTGTCTTAGGGCGCGTTTATCTTGGCTTGCCAGTAGATATGTACATATCGAACCTCACTATCGAACCCCATTATACGGTCGTAATTCGTGGGATGTCGCGTTTATCGACTCTTCACGATTCACAATAAAGGCCTTGTCTCTTCGCAGCTGCTCAGCGCCGTTTGACCCGGGAAGCAGACAGTTTCTCGGAGGTCAACTACACACACATGCTTATACACAGCACATGGCGCGCTCTAGCCTCCGGACCGGAAATTAACCGTGAGAGGTCCGATTTGTATGTGGGGTACAAAACAGCTTTGCGTTTATCGAGCTCTCAGAAACACGATTCTGGCTGTATGTCACATTCAAAACGCACCTTTTTGCGTCTTTAGATATGCCCATATCTAAAGACGTTTGAAAAAGGCTTTGCGTTTATATACTTCTAAATTTGCCTGAAAGACGTTTGAGAAACCTGATTCTAGCCAAAAATTTGCTAGATAAACGCAACCTTAGATGACATGCTCTTTCAAATTATGATACAGTTTAAGTGAATTTTTGCTATCAAATGTTTGGGGCTCCCAACACTTTTGAGGGGCTTTAAATGGTGGTAGAGTTGACATATTTTCAGTTGGCTCTGGTCCAAACAGGAATATCCTATCTGCTCATTTGAAAAAAAACATTGTCAATCTACCATCATCTTTCTCCAAAGATTTGACACAAGCCTTGTCACCTTTCATATCAAATGTCAGTCTGATGCATGGCCAGAATCTGAAGTTTGCAGGTACTCTTTGCTTTCATAACTCATTCTCATTCTCAAAACTTACCCTCATAATTCATAAATGCGCTGCGTGCCCTTTCTCACTGACAAATGACCAGTGGTTTCCAGTGTTGTTATTGATAATTAAATTCAAAGCAAAGGCCATGTCAGCGCTTTGTGAATCTTTTTAGTTTTTTAAAGGACCATTTTCAAAGAAAAGGGGTCACAGATTCAAAACTTTTACATTACTGGGACATGTAACAAATGAATCGACAAGTCTGTATCGGGAGGGGTGGGGNGGGGCTTTTTGCAAGGTTGATATAAGTAGGGCCTAACATTGTTTTTTGTATGTTTAAATTTTAAGCAAACATTATACAAATTCCATCTATTTGAATGGATATCTTTGGAAGATATTGACTCTAGTATAGTTGAATTCATATTCAGAATTGTTAATTACTCTTTGATATATACTTGAGGAAAAAAATGTAATAACACAGAATAAGTGATAGGGATGAGATTTTGTCAATAATTTAATGATTATGTGCAGGGTCGTTAGGGCTTTGCAATTGTAAAAGAGATCAGATGATGAAGGTCTATTTGTGAAAGACTGGAAAAGTAAGCTCCTCATCTACGAAGTGCCCTTGGTGTTTACTTGTCTCTCATTTTAATTTATACTCACTCTCTTGTTCTTATGTAAGACTTCATAAAGGATCTGATCTAAATAGCTTACTTGATGCATAGACAATTCTTGAACAAAACCCCTTCCTTTAAATTCAACCTCCATAATCCAACCCCTAAGCTAAAGAATTGCATGTAAATCAGACTCTATATATGACATTGTTGAGGGAGAGCAGTAATTGCCATCGTAATACAGCTTCAGGAAATTTGAAGGCAGCAGGAAATTTGCACAAGTCATAGATTGAGGTGCATTACAGATTTCAAATATAGCTTCATGTTTGCCATGATCCTAATATCGTGCTCTGAAATTGTATTGTTTATTGGATGAGGTATAGCGTAAAATATTTTGTGGAGAGGTAATCAGATTATGTTAGATCATGCCCCATATATCATCCTTTTACAGGTTTGGTGTCACCACATGCTTTTAAGTCAAGCAAATAGGAGCTAAAGCTGTCTCTCTATCTCTATCTTCTTTAGTTTGGTTCTGCATTTTTTGTTTTGTTGTTTGTCACATAATGCTCTGCGTGCTCTCTCTCTCCCTCCCTCTTTCATTTATTTACTTATACAAATACACACACACACACATACACTTTCTCTCTCTCTCTCTCTCTCTCTCTCTTTCTCTCATTTACAGTCTTTCTTTCATTCACATACTCTATTTTTATTTCTGTCTCGCTGTTACATGTACCTCTCCTTCTCTTTCTCTCTTTATTCATCTCTCATCTCGTTCTCTCTTTATTCCTATGTCATCGTCTCTTTCTCTCTTTATTCATCTCTCATCTCGTTCTCTCTTTATTCCTATGTCATCCTCTCTTTCTCTCTTTATTCCTCTCTCATCTCTTTCTCTCTTTATTCCTCTCTCATCGTCTCTTTCTCTCTTTATTCCTCTCTCATCGTCTCTTTCTCTCTTTATTCCTCTTTCATCCTCTCTCTCTCCCTTTATTTCTCTCTCATCCTCTCTTTATTCCTCTTTCATCCTCTCTTTCTCTCTTTATTCCTCTCTCGTATTCTCTTTATTCCTCTTTCATCCTCTCTTTCTCTCTTAATTCCTCTCTCGTATTCTCTTTCTCTCTTATTTCTCACCCATCCTCTCTTTCTCTCTTTATTCCTCTCTCTCTCTCTCTCTCTCTTTATTCCTCTTTCATCCTCTCTTTCTCTCTTTATTCCTCTCTCGTATTCTCTTTATTCCTCTTTCATCTTCTCTTTCTCTCTTAATTCCTCTCTTTCTCTCTTAATTCCTCTCTCGTATTCTCTTTCTCTCTTTATTTCTCACCCATCCACTCTTTCTCTCTTTATTCCTCTCTCTCTCTCTCTCTCTTTATTCCTCTCTCTCTCTCTCTCTTTATTCCTCTCTCATCCTCTCTTTGTTCCTCTTTCATCCTCTCTTTCTCTCTTTATTCCTCTCTCGTATTCTCTTTCTCTCTTTATTTGTCACCCATCCTCTCTTTCTCTCTTTATTCCTTTCTCTCTTTATTCCTCTCTCATCCTCTCTTTATTCCTCTTTCATCCTCTCTTTATTCTTCTTTCATCCTCTCTTTATTTTTCTTTCATCCTCTTTTTCTCTCTTTATTCCTCTCTCTCTCTCTCTCTCTCTCTCTCTCTCTCTGTATTCCTCTCTCATCCTCTCTCTCTCTCTCTCTTTACTCCTCTCTCATCCTCTCTTTATTCCTCTTTCATCCTCTCATCCTCTCTTTATTCCTCTTTCATCCTCTCTCTCTCTCTCTCTCTCTTTATTCCTCTCCCATCCTCTCTTTTCATTACTGATATGCCTCACACTTTCACAAGCAAGAAAGAATCCCCCAAAGTGGACCAAACAATGCGAGCACACAATCATTAATACAGTTTTCAAGTTTCAAATTTTATCAGCCAAGAAGTACATGATTTAATTTTGAAATGCTTTTAAATTGGCAGCACAATATCAGTTATGTTAACAATATATTAACTTTAACGGATATAGATACCTTAAATTAGTTTTTAATAAGAAATTTTACATTTCATTGGGATTTTTTTCTTTTTTTAAAAAGCTTTGATGAATCAAGATAATGACTTTGCAATAGGCAAGATGAACACATGTATTATTCTTTTAGACAAATGACAACAAAGATATAAAGGTTTGTCCAATAATTCAGTATTCAAATCTTATTGATCTAGATTATGTAAAGATATTTGGGCAGACACTTGACATGTATTAATGCTCATTGAAAGACATTTAAATACATGCTCTGTGTGTTAGGAGCCAGAAGGGTGTTAACTCATATCATATAACACAGATGATACTGGAGATTTGAAGTGAATGAAATGGTATCCAGTACTAGGTTAAATGAATTAGATCAAAGCTCATTGTGATTTACATCAAGTTGTTGAATTGCTACTTAAGATTTTATGTACATACATCTGCCTTCTCTAAATAGTACTGTTCTATATTATATAGTTTATCATGAAACTTACTAAATAAGAACAATGTTATATGTGGAAAGCCAGAAAGGCACATCAGTGAACATCTTTATCTCTCTCTCTCTCTCTTAGCAGATGATGCAACAAATATACACCTTTTTCTGTTGATCAGTACATTTCAAGATTTTAGTTGGTGTGGTGAAATTCTAAAAACTGTTGTAGATACTGAGGGCTGTGATAAAATATCAATCCAAAATATTTAGGACATCAATATGAAGATTACCAGTGAATTCACAATAGTACTCAGTCAATTAACAGTTTTTTGGCAACTTTTGACATTTTGACAATAAAATTATGAAACATTTGGAGGAAAGAAATACTTACTCAGGCTTGGGTCTATTAAAAATACATATTTTACCAATATCAATCATATTCAACAGCTAAGACACTGACAGTATTATGTTGCAAGGCAGGTACTTTTCATTATTGATGGAACCATACCCAAAACTAAGTATTTGATTTCTTCCCTAACACTTGCATTACATTGATATTTACACTTACATTTTTTTCATTATTAGTGAACAAATGTTATAAAAGATAAAAATTCAGGAAAATCGTTAGAAGAGTGACTGATTTGGTGTCCTCAGAAAGAAAAATAACCAAATCAATATTCCTAATGAAGAGATAATGAATATTAGGTAGTATATCCGGTAAATGGTGTTTGACTCAATATCTGAAGCACACTTACTGCTGTTTATCAATTCTTTTAGTTTCTTAGCTGATTTTGTGTTAAATGAGTAAAACTGTTCAAAACTCTCCTACGGTTATGAATTTTTTAAGCCTTTGACTACTGACTTCTGTGATTTTTTGGGCTTTGTAGAGGAACCACCTGGTTCTTGTATGCATTGGCTTTATGGAATGTCATGTAGCTACTAGTAGATCAGCTAATACATCCATGATCCTTGTCATGTTCATAAACTCTGTACAACTCTAAATTTGAAAACTTGAAGATGCAAGCAGTTTGTTTCAGCAGCTATACGTCACTCAGGCATATCTACTCAGGCATATCTACCGTCAGTGCTGCTGTATGTTGATGCTGATGTCGCACGGCGAAACAATTTCTTCACTCCCATGGTAGGCATGGGTATCTCCGAGTACTTGCATCGGAACATGCAACTGAAGATGACCTTGAAATGCGGATGCTTTGCCGCGTAAAGAATAGGATTTATGCAAGCATGGGACATGAATAGGAGTGCAAAGTAGGTCCCTCTCATGTCATAGATCCCTGTGGGAAGGTGGATTGTGTAGGGCAAGACGCAGATGAAGAAACTCACGACCACCAGACAAAGATTCTTGGTAATTTCGATTTGTTTCCTACTGATTGTCTTTTTCTTCGTCGATCTATGTGATTTGATAGAGGTGCCAACTTTGTTATCATTGAGGGCACTCTCCTCCTCGACGATCTCGATCGATGCTGCGGGGTCATTGCCACCTTCCTTGTTGGCCATCATGCGCATGTGCCTTCGGATGAAACGGTAGATAGAGACATAGGAGAAGATGATGAGGATGGTGGAGATGATGAAAGCGAGGGCACCGATACCTTGGAAGATGAGAGCTAGCTTGTGGCGTGAGTTCCAGATGCAGATCCTGAAGAAGTCCTGGTAACCCAACCCACCCAGAAAGAACTGTGGCACAAGCAGGAAGAGAAAAGGGAAGAGCCACGTGAAGGCGATCATCCAGGCTACCTTGTTATGGGTGTACACCCTCATGTAGAGCTTCCGAGGCTTGGTGATCAAGACGTACCTGTTAAGGCTGATCATGGTCAGGTTCAAGATGCCACTTGTTTGAGTGATGATGGACAGAGACGCGATGAAGGAACAGAACCAGTCTGCAAGGGGCCATCCGTCCTCTGCGATAACGGCAACCGCATGAAAGGGCAAGATGGTGCAGGATAGAAAGTCACAGATGCTCAGGTTAACAATGAACGCGTTGGTGATGTTGTGGAGTTTACGCGATAAACCAACAGCGATGAAAACCATGGTATTTCCGGTAAGTCCAATAAAAGCAATCACTGAAAATATGGTTGACACGATAACGACGTTGAAGTATCCATACAGCTCATATACCGAAATGACCCGCTGTGTTCCATTTTCAGGTAGGTCGTCCATCAGGAGATTG
Source organism: Hemicentrotus pulcherrimus (assembly GCA_003118195.1). NCBI lineage: Eukaryota > Metazoa > Echinodermata > Echinoidea > Camarodonta > Strongylocentrotidae > Hemicentrotus > Hemicentrotus pulcherrimus. Next base: position 156,760 of record BEXV01000395.1, read on the forward strand.
TAGTCCAGTTCTGGCGTTGTCTCCATGTTTGCAGCTATTTATAGTGTCACACCTGTTCTCCAATAAGTCAGCTTTCAACTGTCTGCAGGATGAGACAAAAGAAATGTATAGGTTAATGATTATCATCTTACCTGCATGTTGATGTTCACATTATTTTACTTGACAATGATCTATTTTGTGAGGCAGATGTAATTAATAGAAAGCGACAAACCATTCACCAACATTCAAAGAAGATACCTGTAATCGATGACAAATCCCTGATTGTGTGAAAACAGCACTGTAGTCTGTACTCATGTGCTGTAAATGGAGCATCAGGAAAGTCATTGTTGCTGAAAATGAATCCCCCAAACTGTTATTTCCTGAAGTATTGCTGATATTGAATCCTGCTTCCCAGAAGAAAAATAGACCAGGATAGTTGTGACACCTCTGAAATCCAGGGATCAAATGACCTCTTCTGATTTCTGTTAACAATATTGATGCTAATCTACTTTCTGGAAACCCCTGGGGGGGGGGGGGGG
>BEXV01000395.1:157646-175239 GCA_003118195.1 Hemicentrotus pulcherrimus
TTTTTCTCTCTGCCAGCTACATGCAGTTGAACTTCCTAGATTTCAGAATTAAGGGCCTGATAAAAGGAGAGAGTATACATGTATAATGTCTTTAATAAAAGATGAGGAAAAACTAATATCCTTTCAGTGCCATGGACGGGAAATGTAGCATAGCTTATAGGTTGTTCAATCTCCTAGGACTAATAAACATATCTGCCAACCCTTTCGAATAATCCAGAATATTCTTATTTTCTGGATTTTGGGGACCTGAAAATTTGAAATATTCAGATTTTTGATTTTATGATTTTGGATTTTTTTTAAATATTTGTTTGTGCTTAAACCAAATTAAGCTCGTTTTATCATGTGCCGTGATGTGAGAGTTCATTTATTGCATTCGTTGAATGGCTGCATGATCGGGCAGCGAATTTGTAATTGCTTTTTGGTACAGATTTACCACGTATTGTCAGTTACACTGCCGCTGCAAGTGTGATTTCTTACACTTTTCTTTTCGAAGGCATACCGTGCTAAATTACATTCCTAATTCTTATTTTCAAATGTTGGCAGGTACGTAATTAAGTAACAGGGTTTTTTTTTTTTCTTTAGTAAACCAAAGTGTGTGATTATATTGTTTTATTTGAATGATAAAATAAAACCTGCTTATATAAAATGACCACTACAGGGAAAGAAGGCATATGGTCTTTATGCACAGGTTCCTTAAGTACACATTTCAATGAGACTCCATTTTCGAGGGAATTAAATTACTATATAGTCCTCATGTAGACAGGTGGTTGCCTGAACAGGTTGGCTCTACATTGTGACCGATCTCACTTTGAAACTAAGATTTTGAATTCTATATCTATTGATAATTCATTTCGGATACTTTCTTTTTTTCTGACATTTGATGGCACAGCAAGACTTTAGGAGTCTGAAAGCCTTAAATCCAGTGAAAGATTTGATAACATCATACAGTCAAATGTTTTCTGCATCGCTTTTTATATAAGCAATATGTTTCCAAAAGCTTTATAGTGGTATTCACTGGTTTGCCATCAGAGTCTAAATATTGTTGAGTCCACTATGATAAAGTGGGCAGGACCACTGTATTAAAGTGGCGTGTATATGCTAGCAGATGAGTCAAGACAGTATATTTTTCTTACTTTTGTATCTCATTATAGACAACAATGTGACAATGAAATTTACAAAGTGTATTATATACACCAGGAAAGTTCACTCATAAGAGACATACCGGTAGATATCTTATTTCACAAAGAATTGGTCGAATGGATATTTTTTACAAGTCATTTGAAAATATTGTACGCAAAATCGCAAATGATACTGTATTGAAAAAAAGATTTACTTGTTTCTGCACATAGGCCCTATGCTTTGTTTACCTGAAGTGATAATTAGTTTTCTGTACAATGGGGCAGGCTGGGGGTATCGCAGAATAGCGTCATTACATGCCTCTCTATTTTGTTAAGAATGCTAGTATATATATATATATATAAATATATATTTATAATTACTAAAGGCTTCATTAGAGGGACATTTGGAGTGAAAAAATGAGTCATTAAGTAGACATTGTCATTAGGTTTAGGGTTTAGGACAATTTGGTGTCCTCTTAACGTTTTTTACGTTGTATTTCTCATAGAAGGCCTATTTTTTTTTATATATCTCTCTCTATATTTGTAATGTTACTAAAGGCGTCATTGGAAGGACATTGGAGTGAAAAAATGAGTCATTAAATAGACATTATCATTAGGTTTAGGGTTAGGGTTAGGGTTAGGTTTAGGGTTAGGTTTAGGGTTAGGGTTAGGTTTTTTATGATGTCCACTTAATGTACCATGTAGGACAATATATATATACTGATGATGACTAAATTCTTGAAATATGTTGAAATAATGTTGTTAAAATATTATTATTTTGAATTATGAATTTCGATTTAAAATGAAATAAAGGAAGTCAATCTATTTGAAAATATGATTCAAAGAGAAGCGGCCCTTTTCTCTTTGAGCTGGTTGATAACTTCCCTTATAAAACACATGATTATATGTCATTAACCTGTTGACTACAAAGTTCTTTTCTTTTCATAAGCTTAATACAGGAACCACTCGGTTTCCGTTAAGCAATGGGTTAAAAGGTGAAGTAGGTTAAATCTTTAAAATAATGGAAACTGGTTTAGGGCACGGTGACGTAGGCCATTTTCCTGAAATCAAAGTCACCACTTCCTGGTCAACGGATGATAGTGAGTTAAAAAGGATACCAACTGGAGAAGACAAATAAGCCTGTGTGGGAACAAGGACTTCCTTTTTCTCCCCAAATTTTGGTTACAGTTTATATAATTATTTTAATTTTGCAATTTATTCTTTGATATCATGCCCATCTTTTCTGCCCACTGTCTTTTTATCTTACTTTCATTTTATTTCTCAATTTTACGTATACTGTCTCAGTCATGCTAATTTTTGCTCTCTCTCTCTCTCTCTCTCTGTCTCTCTGTTTTTCCATAACATTTTTGCTCCTTTTTGTTTCTCTCTTTCTACGATGTAATTGGTCATTTTGAAAAATACAAATCCAATATTTGGACAGGAAGAAAGTAAGTTTGTATCTTTATCACATGATGCCTAACATACAGTTAACAAGTAAATTATTCAGACCCTTTCCAAATTGTGTAAATTTTTTAAAGTTTATAACAAAAATTGATTTGTCCCGATTTTATGTTTGTTGAGAATGTGTAATTATTCAAGATTGCATTTAAATGTATTCAACAAAGGACCTAACTCAACCAGTCCACCTTCCGTTTTTTGAGCTACAAAAAACATGTAAACCATCAAATTTACAAGGGGTATGAATAATTCAATTGTAAACTGTATTTTGATAAGAAATTACCCTAAATGCCATAAATTGCTCTAAACATCAAAGAAAAGTGTTGTGATTTCGATTGGTTGCTTTGCTCACTCGCTTTAAAAATTGTTGAGCATAGAAAGTTGATTGTTGTTTAGAGGTTTTTAAAAAAAAATTAAATGATTAATTAAGTGAAACTTCATTTTCTCACTGCAGAGTAAATGGTAAAAATTGACAGAAAGCCGAAACCAAACACTTAAACAGTAACTAGGATATCACAGGATATCAAAGTACCGGTATTGAAAAGAGATATTATGGAAAGTAACTAACACAGTATTATACTGAAAGTGAACAGAAAGCCAATTAAAACCATACACTTAAACAGAAACTAGGATATCAAAGAATATATCAAAGTATTGAAAAAGATAACATAACTAATGCAGCACTATCTTCAGATTACTGTAAACAAAAGGTTAATCAATGTGAAACCAAAGATGCCTTACCTGTGAAACTGCTAATGAGATGATTATCCAAAAAATTGGGTTACAGCATACACAAGTACATGTACCGGTATGCTCCAATTATCACTAGTTCGTTGTGATGACATGAACAATCACTGCATTAAAATCTCATTTATTTACAAATGACCTCTATATGGCTGACTTGTGATGTGTGTTCAAGTCCTCAGCGAAAATTGTTTATCACATCCATGGAGAGAAAGTGGTCTCAATTTAACAGAATTTGCATCACAGACGTGTTGAGGGATTCTCAGAAAACATGTACCACTCTGCTTTACAGATTGCGTCTTTATCACACAGTGCCAAACAGTAATTCCACTGAAATGATAGAATTGCAGCCTAGAAGTGATAAAGTTTTGACATCCGTGTGTTTCGCTCTTCCTTCCACTTTTGCTATTAAACAAGCTTGGAAAGTCACACCACCGCCACTCATATACCATCAAATGTGATCATGCAACTTGATCTCTTTCCTTTCTCTCTCTCTCTCTCTTCTCTCTATCTCTCTTTATTCTTCTCTCGATGTTTATATTTCCTCTTTCAAGACTATCGGTATCTTTAGGTTTTCCTAAAATGTCCTCATCTTCGTTTTCCTTGGCGTTATCTTTTTAGGCTTCTTTTGATATATTTTGTTCATGATTTATATGTTATCTTTTCAAACAAACATATTCATGTGAAATTTACATTAAAATGTTGATATTAATTTAACAGATACAAACATTTNGATCTTCTTCAGAATATGAGTGGTATTCACAGATTTTACAGATTCATACGGATGAACTTTCAGCACCGATTATCTCTGATCCCGTACACCTTCTTACACAGACTGAATATATCTTCATCGAAACCTCTCTCTCTGTCTTTCTATTTCTCTCTCACTCTCTCTCTCTCTCTCTCCCTGTGATGAGCCATTTAATTAAAGCGGGTCCATGGTTAAAGCTTATCTGATTCATGCAGGAAGATATTCTTCCTATTGTCATTCTTGTCGATACTGCAGATCAAACACATCGCAGAGCAAACATGTCTTATGGTATTACCATGGGCCCTAACATCCTAATTTCTGTCTGTTTATCTTTCTATGTGTCTGTGTCTGCCTCTGTTTGTTTGTCTCTCTCTCTCTCTCTCTCTCTCTCTCTCTCTCTTTCTCTTTCTCTCTACCTACCTATCATGCATGCAATATTTGACATCCACATCCTAGATTCCTTCTCTCTTTCTTTTCTTTCCTTCACTTTTTCTTTGTCTATGTTGTGTGACATACTAGGTCTTAGCCGTCATCCTTTTTGGGGGTTTTCTTATTTCTCTGTAGATGCCTCCTCCATTCTCTCTCTCTCTCTCTCTCTCTCTCCCTCTCTCTCCCTCCCACCTTCCCTCTCTCATGTGTGACGTTACCCATGCCGGTACCCTTCACTGACAACCTTATTGATTGTCTTGCCCTGGCCCTGGCTGGCCCTGATTGCAAGATAATATTCACCTTCATATGAAAACTTACTGGTACATACTGCTACAAGTCTCTGTATCCCTATGCTTTTCTATTAAAAATGAATTTGTGAATCTGTCTTATATGGGCTCAATCAATGTATGACTATAGTTAAGCTCCTACCAAGCAGGGTCATTTACTTTTTCTCTGTAAAGTGTAATTGACCTTGTACTACTTACCAGTAACCCAAAAGTCAATGACTTTTAATTTATTTTTCTACCTGTGGTAATAACAGGATATAAATGATCATCAAAAAAAAAAATGAACAAAATTTAATTGTGGTTGTGAAGAGAGAGAAAGAGAGGTAAGAGGTAGTTAGGGAGAGAAACTGAGACATTAGGAGAGAAGGGTAGAGAGAATGATGGTGTGAGCTAGAGAAGGATAATGAAAGTGAGAGTTTCAGGAGAAAGATGATATAAGAGAGAGAGAGAGAGAGATGGTGTAAAAGTACTACTTTTTAAAACTATTCTTACTTTAAACCTATCTCTACATTTTGTTATTGAACTTTGTCACACAGGAAGACTGAAAATGGGCACGTAGGACAAATTATACTAATCCAGCGATATCCTGGAATATGAAATTACACCCCAGCTATAGGAAGCAAGTTCAAGCAACTACAGTACACAATGCATTTAAGCATGCCAGCTTTTTTTTTAAATAGCTCTGAACCCAGGGGCAGTTCAGGATATTGTAAAAAGAGAGGTTACAATATTACAAAAAAATGTATAGGTATACCCCATCCCCCCCCCCCTCAAAAGGGGCTCCTTCATTCTCGATCAATACCCCTAAATCTGCTGTGTTTTAATAAACACTTGTCCAACTGAGCTCCTAAATGTCATGTGCAGAAGATCCCTTGTTGTTTATTTGTGTTCATTCAACATTGAATAAATATACAGGAATGATAAACTTGTAGTATTTTAATTCTTACAAGAATGTGATGGTACCAGTCTCTTTTGGCGCATTTAATTTGATGTTAATCCTGTTTTTGTTTTCTATTTTGGAACATGTTTACTTGGAAAGAAAGCTGCAATATCAGAGGAAAAGCAAAGTCGTTAAAGTTTCAGTGGGACAAAGAATAAGATATTGCTAAGATCAATGTAGAATGATATGGGAAAATCCCCTTTAGAGTTGCCAAGGGAGTTTTGCTTTGATCCAAATCAATTGCAAGTCCTCTAATCTATTGCTAGTTTGCCGTTCCCTACCTCTTCTGAACATAGTTGCGATTGATATTAACTATTTATAAATTGTGGCCCAGGTATGCATAATGTGAGAATCTTCCTCTGTTTGTCTCTTGGCATTGAGGGTATATTGTTATCAAACCATTATACCTAACTCACTGGTACAGTACATCCATATCTGATAAAGATCTATGATAAAGAGTTATGATAATAGACTATAAGCTTGTTTGATTAAATTGGAGGACACTTTGTTTTCACACTATTATGATGACAGGTATATCTACATCTAATGAAGATCAATGACTCTTGTTAGAGTAATAAACCAGGACTGTAAATAATTGGAATACAAAAAAAAGGAATGTGGAGGTAACTAATATTTACAGCATTGTCCATTAGACTAGAATTTTAGTTCAAATATGTTTGCTTGTTTTTTAAGGGTACTTTTTATTTAAGTTTTAAAGTAAAAGATAATGTCTTTGAAATTGAGTCGCAAATGAGTTTAAATATTTTGGCAGAAAAAAATGTTTTACTTCTGTAATTGCCTCATTTGTTCAATTAATAGAACACACAATATGGGGGAATGTAAATATCACCTTTGGATATTCTTTTGCCTAGAAAAAAAATTTTCATCCCATGTTTAATTGTTTGCTATTAATTTGTTTAATATTGTTGTTGTTGTTGTTGCCTTGAAACCTAGGTGAGACATTTTGGATGGATTTTTCATCCTATTCCTCTAAGTATCACACAGAACCTTCAATAAATCTATCATAGCAGCCATGCAAGGAATATATTTCTGTATTTTATAAAACTTTGCATTCACTGCCATCTGTAAATGCTCCATATGTTTGCCTCTCCAGCATCCTAAGCAATTATTCATTTCCATTCAACAGGATTATAGAAAATATTTGCATCAGTGTGGAATGTAGGATTATTACTCAGAGACTCAAATCCATGAATATAGACAGAAATTAACAATATCATACACACAAAAAAACTGTGAATAGATACATCTATACTTCTGACAAAAGATGAGGAATTGTACCAAATCTATGGAGTATAGAATACTTGCATAATTGCTGTGAAGTAGACAATCTTTTTAAGTGAACCACTGACAAAAATATAAGCGATTGTTCCTGAAGCACTAAGGTCATCTTTGCTTTCTTACTTACCAGCATTAACAAATTGATGGAGTAAGCGTCAGGGGAGCTTAAGAGATCAATATGATCTCCTTTGAAAGCACTCTCTTTGATTCATTTGTTTTTCCAAGGAATTGGCACAAATTTCCTTGAAAAGGAGATATCTGCTTGAAAGGCATTAATTTATATGAAAATATACATTTATAAATCAATGCCTTGTGGCTGCCTCTAGATGATTTTGTAGAGCAAATTTATGTTTTTTGATGGCCTTAAAAGCAGAAAGCTAACAAGTGTATTGTTACCACATAAAGACCCTTTATCATTATTTCAATCTTCGCTTGCTCTTTTGATTTGGTCATTATCTTGTGCGACTCGCAGACAATATGAATAGCAATATTTTTTATATTTATAAATGTGTTTTTTTGAGTGACCCCTTGTATAGAAAGACTACTTGTCTCTAGATATACATACCTGCCAACCCTTCCGAATAATCTTTTAATAATTTTTTTTAATTTTAAATGTTGGCGTTGGTGAAGTCAAATTAAGCTTGTTTTATCATATGCCGCGATGTACGAGTTCGTTATTGAGTGCGTTAAAGGGCTACATGATTGAGCAGCGAATTTGTATTCACATTTTTGCACAGAATTACCGCGTATTGCCAGTTACACTTATTTTCAAAGACATACCATGCTAAAAATTCTTAATTCTCATTTTCAAATGTTGGCAGGTATGGATATAAACAACACTTCTTGTTTTGTTGGAAATTCTTTCTCATTGAATCCTATATTAAAGCAACCTGTACTTAAAGACCACCTGCCTATTAAGACCACTGTTCTTGTCTCCCTTGAGTGATCTTTGTATACAGGTTTCACAGCACTTGCATAATGAGGTGGATGCCCTTTACTTTTAAATACCAAAATAGGAAGGTTATCAAATTCAGAGAAAGCTTGACAATATGACTCCCTTGTCATTTTAGTGATATATGAGTATGACTACTAACTATTTCAATGCCATTAAATGAATATATTCAATAGCAGCAAAAAAACAATACAATTTACTTTTCTTTATCTGTGAAAAAGTTGCAATATGCTCTAAACCTGATTTCATCAAAGATGTAGGATTAGGGCTTTGATTCCTTTTGTTTTCCTTTCTTTTCTATTTGGCTTTAACTAAAGTTTTGGATGAGAGTTAGATATCATCTATTTCTAGCCAGAAGGGCCTCAACCCACTCTAACAACAGACTATATACTGTTTTCTCCAGAGTTGAAGTTCGAAATTTAATTAGCATTAGAATTCAAATGCAGAAAATGTTATAGCACCAGAGAATGTGTTGCACAATGGTCATGTGCCATATGGTATGCTTACATAGAGTTGTAAACTAATACCTCCTTCACATTTTGTTAAAGACAAATACACCATGGATCTATAACGAGTGCAGAAGTAAGAATCCACTGAACAGAAAATGGCTGTCAATCATATTCTGTTCCTGTTTTTCTGCCTTTTCCTTCCCTTGCCTTAAACAGTTGTTCAAACACCAAAATCTTCCATTAGGGGATGTAATCATTCAAATGAACTTCCAGTCTCTTAATAGCAGAACATATAATTAGGATGCAACGGATGTGCTCAGTGTAGCTAAGTCAAATTATGGGTTGTCTGGCATTTCAGAATATTGAATATATCAAATTAAGCATCTGTCATACTCATGCAAGTACATGAAAATTTGTTCTCCTTCCATTAAATGACTTCTCCTTATATTATGTTGCCATGGGGAACTTTCTCCTGAAGATGTTGAATCATCAATTCATCTGTTAATGGGATACAGAAGTATTCTCTGATATGCATTCAGTCAATTCAGTGGTGTACGGTAGTCTGAAAGTATGTAATGCTTCATCTCAATCTACGTCATAATCAAGGAAATTAAATGTCATTCTCCTTCCATTAAAGGTAAAGACCAGTATTGGAAATGCCCCAATTTCAAAAAATGAAAAGGAAGCTCTTATTACCAATCATGTGAAAGAATATGTTTTGACTAATACATGATGATAAAAAATTTGCCAGGAAACTGCCTACTAATTCATATATTTGGTAAATTGGTTTATCCAGGGTCTGTGAGAGATAAACGCATGTGTCACGCATGTGTGCGTTTAGTCCCATGTACATCTTTCTGTGTACAGTGCTTGTAACTTTACAAAGACTTTACAAATTTCTTATCATTTTGATGATGCCAGAACCTTGCAGTACACACCAATACTTATATGCTTGATGATCAACCTTTTCTGATTGATTCCACAACGTTTCTTTTACAATGCAATCGCATGACCATAACTGGTCTTTACCTTTGATTTCTCCTTTTATCATGTTGCCATAGAGAATTTCTTACTGAAGATGTTGAATTATCAGTGCCTAAGTTTTGAAGGGTACAAAATTCATTGCACCAGTCATTCAGCCACTGATGATGATAGTCTATGAATAGAGGATGCTTGTTCCTTTGATGTGAAGTGACTCATCATATCAGGTCGCCATGGAGAATATTCTATTGAAGATGTTGAAGTATTGATGCATGCTTCATGGGGGTAGAAACATTTTTCACTATGTAAATGGCCACTGGTGTATGACAGTTTTATCCCCCCCCCCCATTCCCTTTGTCATAGTAAGCAAGAAATATGTATATGTAGTTGGCAAGAAAATTAGAAAGTTATAAGCGAAAAACTGAATGTAGAGAGTTGACAGATAAAAATCTAAGGTAAAGAATCAAAAGTGCAGACATTTGCATTGTTTCCTAAAAGGCTCAAATGTAAGATTTAGATCAGAATGACTGAAGGGAATAGTTGTGTTGGTTGGCTGCATGATTTTGTTTTTTCTTCTATTCACTACCAGAATTGATTGTGAACTTATTATACAGTCATCAATTAAAACATTATTGAATTGTGAATTTTTGTGTATTTTTCCCTTGACAATAGACTCATTTTCACAAATGAGTTTAGGATCCTGCTCATTTGATAGAAATTGTATTTTTGTTATATGTGTTTTATGATGTCATGGCCATTTTTCTAGTGTGTGATTTTGTTTTACTTTATAATGGTTACCTGTGCTAATTCATGTTATAAATGAGACGTGGAGCAAATGTGAATTAGATCATAAAATGTTAGTTTCAAGAAGATTCAGGGCGTGTTTATGCTTTTTTTGTCTGGCCAGAATCAGGCATCTGTTACGCGTTTAGTTTAAACACTGTTGCGTTCATGCTCACTTTTGTTGAATCACCGAAAAACGGCGATCACGATCGCCGATCGTAAACTCACAAAAAGATGAGTTTACAATTTGTAAACGCATTTAAATTGGGTCAACGCACTGACCTATAGTGGGTCTACGTAGCATGCACAGTGAAGGTTTGCGAATCCAGCTGAAAGACCAATTAAGGCCACACACAGAGAATTGCCTGTAGGAGCCAGATAAGTGAGCATAAACAGTACACCGTGGAACTGCGATCACGATGAGCGTTTATGATGAGCGTTACAAATCGCTCATTCTACCTTCAAAAGTGAAGCATAAACGCGGCCTAAGACAAATACTTGCTTTTGAAGACAGATTGGACAAAATATGCAGAGAGCTTCCAAGAATTAAAGTGATTACAGAAAAGGAAAACTCACTACAGCTAGTTCTATATTGATTTGGATCATGGACTAACACTATCAGTATAAAAGGATGTTCACTCTTTAAGTCAGCTTGATTATCAAGAAAAATATATACCAGCAAGAAGTTTCTTTTCATGAAATAAAGATATCATATCCTGAATACAATGCCCTAATAAACTTCCGTTATCACGCTAAGATTTTCCTAATAGCCGTAACACTCAACTACCTTGATTCTTTTTCTTGCTCGGCTTGTTAGTTTAGCTTTTACGGGTTTTCAACCTAAATCACTTGACAGATATCATTCCTTTATAGTTTTGAGCAGGCAGTTGAAGCTTGGTGAGAGTCAGTGAGTTGTGTGAAATTCTTATTCTTTTTTAATACATCATTGCTAGAACCCAATATGACCTTTAACAGCAGACAGGGCTAGAGGAACAAGGGTTCAACACAATGGGTGATTTGCTGTTTGGTCTTTAATTGATGTCTTAATTGCCATGGCCTGTCATCTTTATGTTCCTCTCTATACTGCCACTATTCCCCGTATACCAGGACCTTTGTAACTAAAGTCTTTTCATAGTAGAGGAAAGATAGCAAGATGTCTGTTTAGAGCCACAAGAGAGTTAATTCATATACTTTAATTCAGTTTAATTTATATATTTAACACTGAGTTAACGACCGTTTGAAAAAGACGTAGTGCAAACAAAAAACTAAAAGATATGCCAAAGGATATTAGAGTCATCATGCCAAAACTTGAACCAATGGCCTTTGAATATCAAGTGAATCCCTCAAACCACTAGACTTGTCTTTTTTTAAAATCGAAAATACCATTAAAAAATACAAGCCTTTTTAATAAAAAATGATACAACATATTGTCTGTTTAGAGTCATGAGGGTGTTGAATCATGAGAGTGTTGAATCATATTCGTTATCATTAATGCCGTTGTGGCTCCAAACAGACAATATCACAATATAAGGCAATTGAATGGGAAAAGGAAGACAATATTTAGAGAGAAGTGCAAAATGAAAAAAAAAAAACATGAAAGAGTGATTAAAGCTTACTTTAATCATGGAACATATCCTGCTGCAACAACAACATTTTGAGAAACAAACTTGACCAGGTCCATAAACTCTTCGATTAAACTTCCACTGATAAGCGCTTTGTGTTGTTTATTGACAACCCTGATCGACACTGATCTTTATGACCCTGTGTAAAACTCATTAGTGAAGCTAATTGCTTGCTAGTTAACAAGATATATCTTCAACCTGCTCCAGTCGTGCATACTTCTGTTTTTGTGTCTTTCCAGATCGATGTACATGTATATGATTTCTGTACAGTGCTCTTCTGTTATTGTTTATTCTGCTATTGTAATGAGACTTACCAGTAATCAAAGAGAGAGAGAGAAAGAAAGGGGATGTGAGAGGGAAAAATATGGAGCGAAACAGATACAGAACAGTAAGCAGTAGAGAGAGAGAGAGAGAAAAAAAAAAGATGGGGGAGGCAAATGAAAGAAAGAGAAAGAGGAAAGACAATAAGGGGAGGCAAATGAGAGAAAGGGAAAGAGAGAGGGGAAAATATAGAAAGAGAGGGGAATGAGAGGAGAGAGGGAGAGAGAGAGAGATGGAGAGAGAGAGAGAGAAAGAGAGAGAAAGAGAGAGAGAGGGAGAGGTGGTGAGATACAGAGTGTGTTAATGTAGGTGAATATCTCTAAATAATTAAACATGCTGGAGAGAAAAAAAAGAGATGTAATATGCATGCATCTCATTAATTATAAAGTGTTATCACAATACTGGCCTTTGTAATGCCAATAACTGAATACATAATCACGTGTGCCTGGTTTGGTACAGAGATTTATGTCAGGCAGGTTTCCAACACTATTGACAGTGTTACATGATTATTAATTATACCCTGAATTGTCAGAACATGATTTTAAAAATAAGTCTACAATTTGATTTGGATGGAGAAAACAAAGGGGAAGATAACGTGTGCACAAGTGTCCTCCATATAAAGGAAATACCATCACAACGAAGGTATTTGACTATTTGTCTTTGATTTAATTAATGTTTTCTTAACTTACTTTATCTGTACATAAAGGGGAGCATGTACTACTTCTTTAAACACCTTCAGAATATAAAAGCAATGTGATCAGACTGGGAGAGTTCACACACATTCATTATCTCCCATGATGTGTTTACACTAGTTTGTTATTTATTGTTTCTGCCATGTGAGACATAAGCAGATTGCATTGTGTACAACATTTCCAGAGCTTTAAACTTTACCTAAAAGGTAAAAGCAGTTAACCCATTCAACACCAAGTGTATGATTAACTGGGCTGAAGTCTATCAGAAATAAGCAATATATCAAAATGAAGTTGTATCCAACACTACAGGTTAAATGATTCCATTTCTATATTCTAGCCTATAGGAATATATAATATATACAAATATGGTATATTTCAGTCTGTGATGAATATTAATTATATTAATATAAAGGTGCATCCAACAGCTTAAGTGGTTCATGTCTATTTTTCAGCATGATGTATAGTTCCTTTCAGGTCTATGACACAAAAATAGACTAAAGTGGTTCTGCATCAAGATAATTAGATATGAAAGAAAAACAAATTGGATCAATATGAAATGCTGAAACGGATGGCTCAAGACTCAAGGTACTTGGAGAGACACTTGATGTAGAATTCTGATTGGGTCACTAAACCTGTCATAAACTGACAGATCAATATTGATGAAGATTATGATTAAGTCCAATTTGGACTATAACGCACTAAATACCATTTGTGTAGAATTCGGACTGACAAGTCAGATTTACCTCAAACTGTTAAAAATATGATACATTAGAATTTACTACTCACCTGAAATCCTTGAGTTTTACACTAGGAAGGCTCCACCATGTTGTGAAATCTTAGGATAAAAATTTCTGTAGCATGGAATTCCAGTGAATAATGCTACAATAAACTCTGATTTACCTTGTGGTTATCTGTAGGTGGTTAAACAGTTCTCCTTCACTGCTCTCCTTTAATAGTGGTCACACACTGTGCACCTTTGCAGTGTATAACATTTTGTTTGTCAATGACTAGTTGTGTACGGTGCCTCTCTCTCTCTCTCTCTCTCTCTCTCTCTGTCCCTCTCTGTCCATCTCTCTTACTGTTTTCACACTGGCAATATTTTGCTTAACCCTGTACTGTAGGTGGGGTTAAAGGGTATCTTAACCCCACCTATTGTCCGGGGTTAAGCCTATTCCACTTTCTTTTCACACTGGCAAAAGGTTGCTTAACCCCGTACTACAGGTGGGGTTAAAGGGGGGGTTTTAGCCCAACCTGTAGTCCGGGGTTAAGCCTATTACACTTTCTGTTCAGACTCGTATTTACCAAAGTGGGCTTAACTAACCCTGCAAAATAGCAGTGCTAACTCCTGCTAACTCTGCAATTGCGGTGCCAAGCAAATGAATAAGAACAGAAACGAAAAATAGTCTGGAACTACGCAGCGAAGCTAAGGAATTGCAGTGAGAAAAGCCAACAAAAATAATCTGGGGTTAAGGATAGTATGGGGCTAAGCAAAGTAAGGGGTTAAGCAAAACCAGTGTGAAAAGAGTATATCTGTCCCTCTTTGTCCATCTCTCTCTGTCTTTCGCTCACTCTCTCTGTTCTCTGTCTCTCTGTCCATCTCTCTCTCTCTCTCTCTCTCTCTTTCTGTCTCTCTGTCCATCTCTCTTCCTCTGTTTCTCTTTCCATCTCTCTCTCTCGCTCTCTATCTGTCTGTTCTCTGTCTCTCTGTCCATCTCTCTCTCTCTCTCTCTCTCTGTTTCTATGTCTATCTGTCCATCTCTCTCCCTTTCTCTGTTTCTCTGTCTCTCTACATCTCCCTTTCTCTCTGTCTGTCTCTCTCTCTCTCTCTTTCTCTCCTTCTCTCCATCTTTTTCTTTCTTTGTCCTAAATAATTTCCCTCTCTCTATTTTATATTTCCCAGTCTTTGGTCAACCCATAGAAATTTTGGTGAATAATTATGTCCTTCTGATCTCTAATGGTATCTGGGCCCAATATCTTAAACCATTGAATGAATATTAAACCAGAGACAACTGGAGCTGAAGTTTGTGCGAAATGTATGTAAGGCTGTTAAGCCATTTTATTTACCTTTTGACTTTATCAGCATTTCCTAATAATTCAAAATTTAAAGGGAACATGATCAAAACTACTATTGAAAAATCAATTTCAGGGCAATTTTAATACCCTATTTTATATCCCATAGAAATCATGTTCAGATTACGTAATACGTCATTTTTGTGTTGTGATGTCCAGCACCATTGGAATTACCTTAGGGTATGTTTATGCTTTTTTCTGGCCAGAATCAGGCATCGTATACTTGTTTATTTCAAAACACGGTTGCGTCCTTTCTCACTTTTGTAAAATCACCAAAAAAACGGCGATCACGATCGCTGATCGTAAACTCACAAAAAGGTACATTTACGATCAGCGATTCTGGGGAAGCATAAACGGGGTCAACGCACTGACCTCTAGTGGGTCTACGTAGCATGCGCACTGCAGGTTTGCGAATCCAGCTGCAAGGCCACCCAAGGAGAATTGCCTGGAGGAGCCAAAGAAGTGAGCATAAACAGTACACCGTGGAACTGCGATTACGATGAGCGTTTACGATCAGCGTTACAAATCGCTCATTCTGAGCTTAAACGCAACCCTTAGATTGATATTTTTTTGTTGTCATTCTAGAGGCTATTCTATTACCATCTACCAAAATTGTATCCAACATGTTGACTGTACCCTCAATCCTCACAGGATAATTTCTCAAGAAGGAATTTCTCAAGGAGGAATGTCTCGTAACCATTTCCTGCTTTCTTATTTTTGGAGTAAATCAAACATGATGATATGGGTGAGCTCATGCAAGCCAGTCAGGTATGAAGGTCTATTAACCAAACGTATACAACGTCTGGGTACACACTGACTGGACTATGACTGGTGTGTTCAGATACAGTGGGTACTTTAAACTCTTCTTGTTTTTGTAGACCTTGTAGAATTGATTCCTAGTATCTCATCTTGTTTTTGTTGTTGTTCTGAATGAGAAGAAGGGATTTTCATCTGGGATATACAATTCTATTGAGACTGATTTTCAATGCAGATTTCCTCAACATGAATTTATTCCAGAAGCTAAATAACAAGAGGAAGTTACATAGGACATTTGATTTTTGCTACCTTTTTTTTCAAAACAAAATCAAGGATTGATTAAAAAAATAAAAAGGAGATCGACAGCTTAAATATGGAAGAAGCAGGAGGGAACAATTAAGAAACTATGTTACTTGGCCAAGTTGGCCTTATATCTAGTTTTTAAATGTGCATGTTCATTTATTCAGATCTTTTCTTCGCATATAAGAAATTATCTGCTTCCATGAAGTAACTTTTTTTTTGTTCATTTAATTTCCTTTTGTTTCATAGATTTGCCACCTTTTGTAAGACTCCTTAAAACTGTATTATGTCATCAGATTTTCCCCAATTTTGAACTGATCTTTGATTTCTCTACATTACTCACGTCAACCTCATGGTGGACCTCCCTCTTAAGCTTGAGTTACCTTGAATTTTGTGTGAATTTACCCTTGAACTATAAGGGATATAACAAATTTTTTTTATCATGCTTACATCTGTCTTCAACTGCTTGGCAGGAAAATATATTTGTAAATTACAAGCAAAGTTAAATAGCGTGTTATTATTATGATGAAGCATATATTACCAATACAGAAATGTCAAAATTGCCATCAACATGTGTTTTGTTTGTTTGAGGAAAATACTTCATTGGTTATTTTGGTGTCCCCAACATTGTAAATTTAGACGATTATTTGGTAGTGGCCCTCGAAATGTTAGAACTTTCAGGGAGGTGAAACTGATCTAGCTTCCTCGTACCTTTAAGTATTTTTAACACAGTCTGTGATTTTGTCCTCTAATGAAAGGATGTTGTGCAGTTAGTCAAAGGAAATGTACCTTTGAGTTAATCACTTTAATCCTCTAATGAAAATAATAGGTACTGTTATCCCAGTATTATGACATCATAATTAGGTCATGTGACAGGTCAAATGATCAAATTATTCATGGAAGAGCATATATGACAGGGCAGAAACGGAGAAATCCTTCAACTTCATTCTGATAGAGGGAAAAGTGGCATCGCTGCCAAATACCAAAGTCGGAAATCATTAGTGGGCTTGGCCGCATAACAAATAAAGCACTAAATCCGATCTGTTATTAGCTTGACTGATATTGATTCAAAGTTCAAACCATACATTATATCATCTGCTTAGAGCCAAGTGGGTTTTAGGTCTGTGTAAAATGACATAGGGTAAGTGAACACCTTTTGGGCTCCAAACAGCTAATATAGTGTATGGTTTGAATCATGCAGTATCAAACAAACTGAGAACAGATTGGATTTAGTGAAAAACCCAACACTACCTTGATTCTGTGCAGGCTTGTTTGTATGAGGGTATGAAGGATGATTATCATTATTATATACTGATACATTTTGTAAAGTACAAATTAATTGGAAACAGGAAATGAATGTGGCCTTGTACCATTTATTAAGCCAGGGACAATGTTAATTACTCGTTTATTTGTCTGTGCAGGTTAAGATAATATACATGACAAACCAATTATCGCAAATTTATGACAAATATAAAAACCTTCAAACAGATATGTAGTCAAACCCACAGACCAAGAGACATATATGTTGTAAAACCAACAGACAGATATGTTGTATAACCAACAGACAGATATGTTGTATAACCAACAGACAGATATGTTGTATAACCAACAGACAGATATGTTGTATAACCAACAGACAGA
>BEXV01000395.1:180414-191031 GCA_003118195.1 Hemicentrotus pulcherrimus
TCTCTCTCTCTCTCTCTCTCTCTCTCTTTCTCTCTCTCTCTTCCCCCTCTCCCTCTGTCGATTTCTCCCTATTTCTCGCTTTACTCCTTCCCCCCTCTTTCTCTCCCTCTGTCTTTCCTTTTCTACCTCCCTTTCTCTCTATTTCTCTCTATTTTGTTTTCTTGTTCATTCCCTTCTCTCTCTCTTTCTCTCTTTCTCATCTCTCTCCTTTCTCACACCAATGATATTTTAAGGGTCGACTGTTTAATGCCCTTTGTGTTCTCAATCAAAAATGTTACTTTATGCAAATAGATGACTCATGGATCAGCAGAGTAGATATTAATCATTTTTATTATCTTTCAGTTTCAGAAAAGAAAATGCAAATAACACTCCAATGGGGAAAATAATTGACCTTTGAACCAAACAAACAGGATATTTTAAATGCTAAATATGTGAAATGCCTCAAATGTGTTTTAGACATCATTGTATCATCTTAACTAAAAAAATCAAACAGATTGTCATCTTTTGTTTACGCATTTGTTATTCTGGTGAGATTTCTTATTTGCATTCACTCTTGAAGTTGAATTGTTTATGATTTGTGGGTAAATATTTGATTCCTCATAGCTGGGGTGGCCTAATGACATTGTGTTAATGCTACATTTCACTCCAAAGTGCTCCATGGTATTATTAAATCTGATCAAGAGACTAACCAGGCAGTCTCCAGGGAAATATGCAAAGTTACATCAAAAAATAGTTTGCTACCATATTTGTATTACCTTTCCTCATGAGATATCAAAATTGTTATGGGATAAAGAGAAGATTTGTTCCTTCCTGTTTCTAAGAAGAAAATTAAATATGAATATGAATCTAAATATGGCGTGTACTTTGACAGTTACAATCAAAGAAACTTTTATCATACCATAAGGTGTGGTAAATAGAAAAACAAGGGTGATCTATATGAATAAGAACAAGTATTGGAAAAG
This sequence comes from Hemicentrotus pulcherrimus, assembly GCA_003118195.1. Lineage (NCBI taxonomy): Eukaryota > Metazoa > Echinodermata > Echinoidea > Camarodonta > Strongylocentrotidae > Hemicentrotus > Hemicentrotus pulcherrimus. Next base: position 181,377 of record BEXV01000395.1, read on the forward strand.
TGCATGACATAATGTTCTCCAGGAATAATGTAGATCCTTTTCATTTCCTTTCTTCATACATATTAAACATTAAAACATTGTAAAGGATCTGTTTCATGATATTAAAAAAAAACATGGGAAAAAATGTCAAATTTCTACTCATGTGGTTCCTATTCACCCTGTTTAACAGTACTCTATTTGGAAACAGTTTTCATTTCAAATGGACAATTATTATATGATCATGCAATCAACATACAGGTAATTAATTTCTTTTATAAGATGATGAGGTGGTAATTTGGATAATGATCAGTCATTATCCAATTCTAATGACAGGTCATTATCCAAATCATGTAATAAAACATCATTTTATAAAAACAAATTAAACATAATTTTATAAAACAAATGATAATCATCATTTTGTTTGGGCATTAGTAAAATTACCCACACTTGGTACCTTCAAAACAGTCCAAACACCCTAGGTTACCGCCTTGGGCGTGTTAGACTGTTCCAAAGATACCTTGTGCGGGAAAATTCTTACTAATGCCTTCACTGCTGTGTATTATTTGTATACTAATCATCGATCACTATGACTCTGAGGTGCTTTTATTGTTTGGTGTTGCACCTGTCCTCTCTATGATTGTCCGGAGGCACCCCGATGGGCTTACAATGTCAAGGTATTTACAATGCAGCATGGCAGTAAAGACCAACCTGAAATCAGGATGCTTAGCAGCATAGAGAATAGGATTAATGTTACTTGATAGCACAAACAACACTGCAAAATATGCCACAGCAAGATGGCGAACGCGAAAGAGAAGAAGCACAGAGTACGGGACCACGCAAACAAAGAATATGATCACCACGTAACAGAGGTTTTTCGTTATCTTGACCTGCCTGAGAGAGGGTGTCCCGTTGATGTTGCTCTTTGTCGGAGAGCGTTGCCTTGGAGACGCAGCATTGTTTTCTTCAATGTTGATGCTCTGCAGAGATATCATCTGGCTCTTACGTTTGGCTTTCATTTCAGTGATATGTTTGCAGACGTAGAGATAGATAGACACGTAGCAAAAAACAATAACTCCAGTAGAAGCTAGGAATGTAACGGATGATATCGTCTGAAAGATAGGTATCTTTGATTGATCAACATCCCATTTACAGATTTTATAAAAATAATCATACCCCAGGTCTCCAAGATTTGTCAACTGAGGAATGACGATCGTTAAAATCGGGAACATCCATGTCGATGTGACAAAAGTCGCTATGATCGGTAACCGATAGATCTGTTGATAAGTTTTCTTAGTTTTGGTAATCAATGTATAACGGTTCACCGCGATCATTCCCAGTGTTAATACACTGACCGTCGGCGTTGTTATCGTCAACACCGCGACAAATTTACACATGTCGCTTGACAGCAGCCAACCCCTGTCACTGAAAAGCCCTGATGCCTGGAATGGCAGTACGAAGCAAGTCAGAAAGTCGGATATACTTAGATTGACGACGAAGGCGTTGGTGGCGGTCTGTAGCTTCTTAGACAGGAGAACAGCGATGAGAACCAGACAGTTACCGATCATCCCGACCGTGCCGACGACGATGAAGAGGGTTGCTATGATGATGCTGTGTATTTGGTTGGGATAAGCTGATGGATGATTGGGAGCATTGGTTAAGAGACTGTCTCCTCCCACTGTTGACATTCCTGGAGTGATGTTCATGATGCTCTGGACCTCATGCATTACGGTGTATGGGATCCTTTAAAGTAGGCTAGGACAGAGATGAAAGAAATAATGTTTATGAATTATCATTTAACCAATACTTTGCCACTAGGTTTACATTACAACCAATGATTTCATGACACAAATGTTCATTTATGGTTTGTCTAGTTGTTATGATTTCTTCCATGATTAATTGCTGCACAACTTACATTCAACAATTCATCAACAAACTTGATATCACGTTCTAGTAAATTGAAACAATGATATTATACCTTTAACAAACATCAACGTTGTTTAATCATCTGAAGCTAAATTCAATTATCAGATTGTATTCAGGTTTCCTTTAATGTATTTTAAGACTTCTTTTCAAAACAGCTTCACAAGATAAGTCAAGCTTGTCATTATAGAGAGGGAAAGAGTTGTAGAAAATACACACCTTTTCATCAAATTCTTCAATAGTTAAAAAGTGAATAGAATTTTTCAAATCATACTTACATTTAGCATGTTATATCTGCAAAATAGCGATATTCAGGTATCCAAATTCCATTGTGGTCCTGATACAAGAGTGCTGTATTTATTCTAGGAGATCAACTCTTCTGCTTTCTATCCCATAGAAGTTTTCAGACTGAGTACTGGTATTCCGGTTGCAAAGTCTTGGGTTGTACTCCAATCTGTATATGTCAGACAATGAGTAATGGACAGATAAACCAGCATTATTCAATTCAACAAGAATTTATACTGGAAGTGTGAAGTAATAAAGATCCAACCTCTAAAAAGTCTCTGTTGAATCACTCATCTGTATCCTCATCATATGATACTGACTAGTTCAGTGGTTTCGTGTAAGGGTCTTAAAATTTGCAAACTCCGGGTTCTAAACCATGTTGATGCTTTGTGCCTCCGGGTATGGCAGTATTTTCCAATCATCTAATCTTTCAGATAGGACTCAAAGCTGTTAGTCCTTTATTTGATTCAGACAGATCCCAAGAATGATGTAAGAATTTTCAGTAACCTACTTACATTGAGGTAAAATCAAAAACAACAAATAAATCCTCTTCTACTTTGAGCCCATCGTAGATAAGAGTATGACATTCCCAATTCATGGACAAAGTTTTGATGTTAAATTACAGTCGGAATGGTACAAAATGAATACATGTTGGAAACTTAGCAATGTGTTAAAACTTTGCACAGACAAGTTGAAGTGGCATAAAAGGGTTTCCCAAGAAATTCACTGATTATCTCTTTGAGCAAATAATCAACCTCAATGATTGATCTATATGGAATGTCTGCCTGCCAAAAGGCTATAAAATTTAGTTGAGCTGTTCTGAACTTTTTAGCAAGTGGGTGCGAGATAAAATCTTTATTTATTGCATTTTGTTAATTCCTTCTTCAATAACTAAATTTAATGGTAGGTGGTTTTTCTGGTCTACCCTCTTTGGTTTTATCTCTATTTATATTCCTTTTGAGTCACCATTTTTTTTTTAAACAGTTGTCAGAACGACAAATCTAAGACGAAAAAATGAATTATAAACATAGTTTCATTGATAAATTGGGCATAAATATTTTCCTAGGATATAAACTCCATAATAAAGTAAACTGTTTCTGGTTCTGATACACCTTCTTTGTTCAAACATATTTTATTAAAAATTGTCTTCTTATTTAGGTGGGATATGTCACCCATGGTGCAGAAGGGATTAACTTAATTCCTCCATTTGATGTGTATAAGTTTGAAGAGGTTTCTGTATTTCCTCAATGTAATTGTACATGTTGATATTGTTGTGCTCACTTTGAGATGAGAAAACAGTCAATGATATATCCCTTCAATAATTGATGGCCTATCTAATTTTTGGGGGGTTCAGGGAATAGATATGTTTTTCACTCTAATCTAAAAATGAAGCAGTGGTTGCCTTGGCATGTATTTTAATAACCAATTGATTAAGTATAATCCTAACACTGCTCTTTTGAAGAGAAGAAACCATTATTGTGTCCCTTTCAATATCTTTCATTTCTTTAGAAATACATTTTAAAAGTTACATTGTTTCTTTTTTCCTCTTTCCCCCTTTCATCATTTTTCTCTTAGTTATAATTAGTCCCTCTCTTAAAAATCACAATTAAAATTGTATATTTGTATAAGGGATGAGATCTATAATCGGAGAGAATTAAAACAGTATTATAGATAATCTAGTAATTACATTAAAGAGTCTTCCAAGTTGCATGTAATTGATTTCTCAAGGATATTCAAATGATAAAGATTAAAGAGAGCTATTAACTGGCTTTAAGACCATTCATTAAATCACAAAAGTACAAAGGTTGTCCTATGCTAATTGGCATTTCAATTTAATTACTAAACTCGTCTGACATATTGCCAGTCATGAGTAAACATCCTTTTTTTAAAGTTTCTAATTTAAAATGGCCTTTAGGAATTTGTTCATAATGTCTTAATTTCCCAGACCATGCTACTACTGATGCATTTTGAAATGTTGCACATGGATACTGCCCCTCCCCTTCCCCCTGATACCAGCCCCTGTATTTTTATACATGCAGCTCCAATGAATGTCTGAAAACAAGGTCATTTTAACAAAAAAAGGAGAGGTCCTCCTTATATACATGTTATTTCCTTTAAAGTGACTTGGTAACATTGTTGAGGGTTGATGACAGAACTGCGTAATATTTGTATGAAATGTTACTTATTATATTCCTTCTACAGAACAAATTCTCAAACCACAAAGATATTTATAGTTTTCTTTGAAGGCGTCACTGTGGGTACTTGGTTGTTGTTCTTCCTAAAAGATTCCTAGTGGAATTTAAACTGGAGGTCGGGACACCCTTTAACAGTTAATTCTCCCAACCATTTTTGAATTTTCCCAACCGTTATGTCTGGAATGGTATATAGAGCCGACTCATTGCTATTTGACGATATACATTCATCTAAAATGTAAGTAAATTGTTATAATATAGTCGGGAGAATTTAGGAATCAATCAGATCAGTTTTTCCAAACTTTTATCAGTAATAATGGTCTGTTTCCACTCAAACGTTCAGATTATCTTTATTTGTACATCTAGCATTAAAGTCACTACCTTATAATTAGCATCATTTCCTCCCATATGAACAATGTTACAAAGTTCCTTTAAGTTACCAGCTATCCAGAGATGGAAATGAAAATGGAAACAGCATGTTCAGTGCAGACACAGAAGACTTTGAAAAGTATAGACTAAACCTATAATACATAGCGCTGCATATTTTAATGATCAAAGGTTGTGATGTAAGAATGCTCATCTTAATTACCAGAACTCAATTAGTCTGACATTGCTAGACATGAGCAAACATGCCGTTTGATAGATTGGTCTGCAAGTCACAAGGAATATACAAGGATACTCGCTGAATTGCCCCCTATCGTTTGGCAAATGATAATGAAGATTAATGATTAAGAATTTTATGCAGGGGCTATGTATTGTTTAGAGCACGGTGATATACGGTACTTAACAAAAATTATTATGAAATAACTATAATTTCTTTCTTTTTTCATCATTGATTTTATAAATTGTAATTATAATTTATATTTAGTTAAAACATCATCCTCATCATCTCTCACAAAATGATAGTTTTTCTCATATGCATGTATGTAAATTATACAGATAAGATTATTAAAACGGCAATTCAGCAATCATTCGATTGTGTCAATTTTTATATATTGTCATAGCAATTTCTGTTTAGAATGTATTTCTCATATAAAAGCTTTCATAATGTTGCAAGAAATATAATTCTCCCGAAGTAAACTGTAGTAAAATCTCCCATTGTAATGCAATTTTGTAAATATTCATTGTGATTAAAAAATTGTCATGCAATGTACTGGTAAATAAATAGCAATATGTACCTACCGCAAATGATGATGATAATTCCTCTCAAACAAATAACTTTCCACAGTGAAATCCTTTGATATATTTTTCCGCGTACATCCTCATTGGAAAACAATGTAGCACTCTAAATACTGTGTCCTGATTGGTAGAAAAAAATATATCACTTGTATTTCTTTTATCTGATTAACACATTGAAATCATGTTAATGGTGGAGTGACAAACATGTCACGTAACCATACTTGACTGTTTCCTCTGCATCCATCATCCCTCATTACGATGCCCACGCTCGCTTGCATCTGAGCCCCCTAGTGATGCTAGCATGCACCGTGATCTGTTCACACAAGAGAGCTACAGAGGTGTGAAAGGATGCATTAACCCGATGACTGCTGAATGGTCTCGTCCCCTAGGCTTTGTACTGGAACGACCTGGTTCCTGTAGACAGTGGGTTTATTCTTGATATTTTATACCTATGTGAACATTCCTGTAGTCAGCCGTTATGTGTGTTTTAGTGTATCCATATAGGATGACAAGTTTTTGACGCAGAGATATATATTCCTGTTATTTCACCATCATAGGAGGAGGATTGTACAGTTCTTGCACTTTACAAAGTCCAAATGAAAAGAAGCCTCTCAATATAAGGCAAAATCCCTTTCCTCTCTTCACCGAATTATGATCACTTTGCTTGAAATTACCAGCTATCCAGAGATGTCGATCCCGTGTACCGTACTGCAATTATACCTTCCTCAGAAACAAAACTAAGAGCTGCATATAGCCATAAGCCTCCAATATGATATCACAGTGCCCCATTCACAACTAGTAAAATCATTTTAGAACAGGTTATGCAATGCAACATATAGTTTTCCTAATGTGAAAGGGGCAAAAATGTTGTTCTATTAATGTTGCTCTACAGAAGATGAGCAAGGGTCCACTGGAGATGGAGAGACAACTGTCGTCTCCTGGGCAGAGCTAGGGTTCAGTTACAGACTCTGGACTAATAGTGTCAACTTCAATGGAGCATGTTTATGTTGACATTAAACCGTTCACCCTTTGCTCCTCTGCCTGTTCGTTCCAGCCGTGCACCCGATAGAATTGATGGGTTTCAGATCCCTATCTTGGAGAGGGGGAACTGTACATATGAAGACCCCTCTTCACCACGATGAAGTGATTAACGTGTAATTTTGTTTGCTAAATGCATCCAGCTAGCTCCCTGTTTGTGTGGTTCCTATTATAATTAAAGTGTGTTTGGTATCCGCAGACAGAGCTTTTCCCTTGTATGTTTGTGTGTGTGTGTTTCTCTTTCTTTCTGTCTCTATCTGTTTTTACTTTTTATTTGTTCACTCTTGCTGTATGTCTGCCTATAGTATCTAACTCCATCTATTATAAACTCTATCTCTCCCTCTTTCTCTCTCTCCCCCCCCCCTCTCTCTCTCTCTCTCTCTCTCTCTTCCTCCCTCTCTCTCTCTCTCCCTCTCTCTCTCATATTATATATATATTATTATATAATAGGTTTTATTATATTTTTCCTTTTCTTTAAAATAAAATAAAAAAATTACAGTGTTTCTATTCATTGTGTCCTCTTTCTCTCAATAACTCTTTGTATTGCAATTGTTTGCTGTATTTCATTTCTTTTCAATATTTCTCATATTTTCTTTCTTTCTCTCTTACTTCAGATTTCATATATATTTTTTCTGATTATTTGGATTTTTTAATCGTCCTTCACAGGTCTATTCATGTCTATTCATACAAGTTTATTAATTCAATTCTTCTGGTTTTCCTGCCGTGCTAAATCCTCTTCTATGAAAATCTATCCCCTCTCCATGCAGTTCACCCACCTTCCGCTCTCACCCTTTTGTGTCACTCTATAAATCAGACTTTGATGAAAAAATTCCTTGGCAGTTATAATTTGTCTGAGCCTACCCTGTCCAAAGTTCATAAAAGCAAGACGCCCGGCCATCTGATTTGCATTGTGTGGCGCACATGGATACCATTTATTGACTGTAATTAAGACAACCGTAGATTAGAAGTTTATATGACTTCTGTGTACTCCATACCAAGGAGTTCCAAGCTTCTTAATACCATGTGTATATGTGTTGTTTGTGCCAATTTGTCTTAGAACCTTCTGAGGTAATGGTTACTGCTGGCTTTCCATGTAGAGAGTGTAGACACATGGTCTGTTCAGAGCAGAAAGGGCATTAATTCATGTACATTAGAAGAAAGGAAACGCCCTTCTGTCTCTGAACAGACAATGGCGGAATATCGAGTTTCACCAGCAGAGGGGATGCATGTGTACATTTTAGGTATCCGTTTTCTGTGTGCTTCTGCCATTGTACATATTAATAGGGGTAGGGGAGGAAAGAACAAAGGAAGAAAAGGAGAGAGACAGAAAGACAAGAGAAAAAGAAAGGGGGAGTGGGAGAGAGAAGGGGGACACCTAATTGTAGTTAACTTAAGAAAAGATACATGGAGTAGAAAGCAATTAGAAGATGTTTGCATATAAGTATTCATTTCTATGTGCTTATGGCAATGTACATAAGGGCAGAAAGGAAGAAAGGGTTATGAACAGAGAGCAAAAGAGGGACAGACACCGGGAGATAATTTTGAAGTATATATAAATGGGTGTGGAAAGTGAATAAGCTATGGAAACTTGAATATTTCTACCTAGAAAATATCAAATTTCTTGTAAAAAAGCTTTCAAGTATCGAACTCACACTGTTTGCCTGGATAGATAGATAGAGTATGTAGAAAAGGAGAGCAGAAATAGAGCAGTTTAAAGTGAGACAGCTCTGAAAAATTCAGGAGCCCCAGGGGAAATGCCACTCTCACAAAAATCTCAACATTTCTGATTAAAACAAAAAATAAAAGAGCCCACAATTACGAAATTGAAGTAGAATTCATGCTGGCCTAGATAGACAGGGTAGCTGAAGAAAATAAAGGAGAAAGGGAAAGAGAGAGAGAGAGAGAGGCAGAGAGAGAGAAAGGGAGAGAGAGGGGAGAGACAGAGATAGAGAGAGACAGAGAAGAGAGAGACGCACAGAGAGAGACGGAGAGAGATCTGATGGGTGAGAATATACCATTCAAAAGACATACAGAAAGAAACAGGAAATTTTCATGTAAATATAGTTGGTAAGTAGAGCGAGAAGATGGGTAGAAGCAATTTCCTCCATCTTGTCTAGTTGATAAGTAGCAAGAAGTCTACAGTTTGTTCGGTTGAAGATTTAGATATTCACAAAATAGAACTGCTTTTGAAAGATTTTCATCAAGTGTAGAGTGTTAGAATTAAAATATAAAGAGATCAAATGGTTGCCTCATAGATTCACTTTTGTTTCTATTGTTTCTCTAATGATTGCTAGTATCTTTTGTGGAAGGTATAGCTTTTATATAATAATAATATTCTGGATATATATTGTACTGCACTAGATACGAAAAACTGTCTCTAAGCATTTTACAGATATTATTACTCCAATCATTAATTAGATTCATTCAGGCACAATTTGCACCATCACCACTCCCTGGGAGAATGTATGTCCAAATGGTGAACAGGTTCATAATGATAATCTTAAGACATTGGTGCAACATTTACTCCTTCTAAAACCAGCTTTTAAACCTTTGTTTTACTGTGTGTAATCACTAATGTACAATATTTGAATATGATATTCAAGAACACTAATATACTTGATAGTCTATTCAGCAGTATTATCAAAATATAACTGATCATGCATGGGGTCTCCAGTTTGTAGAGTGAGATGGTAAATCATGGAGACACTGGCCACCATATCAAAATTCTGAATAGCATGAAATATGACTAAAACTGGTTGGCACCATCTAATATGATAACAGGTAGACAGGCCACTTAGGGTTAGTGAAGACCAGTCTAAACAACATCATGTATCAAAACTATCAATCATTCATATTGTATGTACCTTCAGGAAAGCAAGATGCTCCCCACCCCTCTCTACAATGAATCATCGAGATGCTGACCACTATGAAGATAGTGTGGATGGATGGCATGAAGTATATAACTAAAATTAGTTGGCACCATGTAATATGATAAGAGACAGACAAGCCACTTATCAGTGGTGGAGTGGTGGAGTCTAAGCAAATGATATGCATGTACCTTT
>BEXV01000395.1:191609-210196 GCA_003118195.1 Hemicentrotus pulcherrimus
GGGGGGGGGGTTAGATTGAGAGAGACAGAGAGAGAGAGAACTTGATCCAAATCCAATAACTGGTGAAAAGAGGAAGAAAATACAGCCTATCCTCATTCTGTCCTTATTTGATTGCCTTCTCCTCTTGCATTTCATCCGTTTAGCTAGTAATTCCATCCCCCATGATACCGGTCCCTCTCAATAGCTGGAGTCGCTGGTCTCATGCATGCATGCTCTGCCACTACTTTTTAAGCACCATACATCCCCACATTCTCTTCTCTCAGGGCATCATGTTCAGATAGAATCTCCAAGGTGTTCATTCACATATGAGGCGGGGGAAACCATGGCGATTTATTACAGCATTGCTTTTTGTTTTGTTTTTTTGTTTTTTACTTTGTAAACGAATGGCAAATGGGGATGAAAAATGGTATCTCTGCGCAAGAACACCTTTTAATGTGAACTCATAATATGTGTGTTGTAAGATATGGCAATATGAAACATATTTATATGCTAACACCATTACAAAAAGTAATCTGGGTCATATGTAAGCGAGCCCTAAGACTCCACCATATAATTGATGAGGTTAAGAGATAGGAAATGAGAAGGGACAGGTGAGATGGGAGGTACCAGTCTCATCTCAATCGTGATGAATCCTAAGAATTATGGGATTGGAATCACTTAAAAATGTGAGAATGCATTGGAGCTGAAGCTCATTGCTGTTGGGTATAAAGGCTATGGCGGATGAATTCATACAATAAATTAATTGCTTGTACCAACCACCAACCCAAAATCTAAATTGTTGAGAAAGCTTGCTAACAATTTCCTGGTTGTCCCAATTTCTTCTGTATGTTTTCCTCTGCTTAAACTTGGTTATTTCGCATCTTACCATAATCTTGATTTGGCAAAAATTCATATAGTGATTGAAATGCTCTTGTCACTTGCCTTTAAACCTTGTTCAGATGTGAAGAGGTGTACCCTGGCATTTTTTAAAAAAAATCAAAATGATGATGTAAGGGTGATATGTTTCACATTTCTGTATCTACAAAGAGCTCAGTGAGTATGTGTGACCTTTGTTGCGGCAGTTAATTGCCATTCATTCCCATGTTTACAATTTAAAAATGCTGCAGTTATTACCACTTCATATCTGAACAAACCCTTTCTGTGGGTAATGAGGTCATATCCAAGGAGGACTGTTTCCATACACTGTCATTCTCTGCCTCCAGTATTTGCCTTTCCCAAATAATGTTAAATGCTAACAATTGCAGATCCAATTCATATTAACTGATAAACAATGATGAAGATGGACATTTCTGTGTCCAATGTGATACATACATATCATTTATTTCATTTGGAAATGGAAAGAGTCTCCAAAAATATGCAGCAGTCAGTAACCATATCAAATGATTTTCATCTTTAGATGAAATAAATGGATAATGGACATATGTCATATGTCAAGCATTTCATGTAATTGCCGAGATGCCATCATTCTTCTCTGACACTTCTCTAGGTGATGGAGAGCATACCGGAAGAGGACTGGATGATCACATGGAATCATTTCCAGATGGGTCATCATCCTCTACCTCCACTATAAATGTCTCCCACATAATTGATTGTTAGAATGATTTAAGCATAAAATGATAGTAATTGATAAACAGCAATAAAGATGGTATGATTCTTCACTGTCATTCCTCTAGGTGATGAGGAGCATATCAAAGGGGGTGTAACTTCTTGGTTATATTATAGACAAAAGAAAAGTGTTTACAAAAAAGTAATCCTCCTCCTCCCCCTCATCTTTCACTAATCATGTCTACCTAACACTTGATGATAATCAGTACAGATCAAATTCATTATTACTAATATAAAAAAAAATTAAAACAAAATCAATAATATCTTCTCTTTCCTTCCTTTAGGTGATGGGAAGCATATCAGAAGAGGACTGGACCACAGGGAAGTGTTTCCAGACAGGGGCATCCTCTACCACCGGTGTCTCTGCATCCCTTGCGGTTCCTCCTTCCAGAGCCCCAAGACCTCCCAAACCATTTGCTAACCCACAGAAGATTGGGGCTGATGGTTCCTCCGCTCTGCAAACAAAAGTGAGTGTATGGATAGTATAAAAAATGTGACTGTGAAAACTGATCTAGCAATCAACTGCCTATAAAGACAACTTGCCTTCCTTGGGTGATTTTGGTATGCAGGTTTGACTGTAATTTACTTTTTACAATCATGTGTTCAAATTGTTCCTCAAGTTATAATAATTATTGAAATAAGGGATGTTCAAATTGTTCTTTTACCACAGCTGAACTTCAAATAGAGGGATTCCTAATATTTTCCCAAATAACATATACCGAGGAGGCATTCGGTTCAATTGCATATTTCTTTTTCAAAATGAGTTGGTGAAAGCAACATGCTTTTGGAAAAGAGGGGTTCTTTTGACTTGGAGAAACATAATTCACCTGTTGAGAGCAAGAGCATTCAATCTGTGTTTACACATTTGACTTAATGCTTTTCTGGCTCTCAACAGATGATATATTTTGCCTTCTTTTAAAAGGTTGTTCAGTCAAGAGTAGCCAAGCCCCTCTATGACCCCACCCATCCAGACGCACTGGTGATGCCACGTCCACCATCATCCCACCAATGGCAGAACAACCAAAGAAACGAATCCATCGTCGATGTGGTGGTCGATCCTCACCTGGTGTCGAAGCTCAGGCCTCATCAACAGCAGGGGGTTCTCTTCCTGTACGAGTGCATTATGGGATTGAGGCAGTATGAAGGATGTGGAGCCATTTTAGCGTAAGTTTTAATTTACATGTGTACTTATGTATGGAAAACTTTATCCTTAACCCCATGTGTGCCACCAAGTTTATTTTTTATCTGCAATCAACTTTCCAGTGTTTAGTTTTTGACTTCAATTGCTTTTTCATTGTCAAATTGGTCATAAAATATATTGGTAAAGACAAGAGTCTACATCATTTTAAAAAATTGCTGAAATTAATGCTGTCTTCTATTATATGGATAGTTCTTTGTGTTGATTTCTAAGATAAGGTACATTTTAGCTCAGCTACAATTCATTTGTGCATTGTTCTCCTTTCTGTTATAAGTTTAGACATTTGCAGGGAGGAAAAAAAAGTATTGAAACTATGAAATTTCAACAAAAAAATCCCCCTCCCCTTTGTTTCTTCTTCTAGAGATGAGATGGGTCTTGGAAAGACGCTGCAATGCATCACTCTTGTATGGTAAGTTATTAACATACATATGGGTCATTCCATAAAGTTGGGGCAAAAAAAATTAACGGTGTCCATGTAATGTTATGTAGGTATGAGATCTTCTACTTCACATGGAAGATGAAATTATCTGTTGAAGATTTTTATGCAATGAATATATAATAGAAGTGCCCTGCCAGAATTGTTCCTTTTCCAATTGCTTTTCTTCAAAATCTTTGTCAATTCTGGTATGTCACAAAAAGTGCCCCAACTCTCAGGACCGACCCATATGGCTTCATGTATCACTTATACTTTTCTTTCTGATTGCAGAAGTTATTATAGAAATTCAAAGCAAAATTAAGAATTTAGAAATGTGAATTTTCTAGAAACTTGCTTTCACAGAGTAGTTGTTTAAAAAGTGAGATTAAGATTGCATTGATGCCTTATCAGATTTGTAAAAATGAAATATAAGTCCATGAAGTGAGTTTGTAAGATTGAAATCCTGATTTAAAATCGTTAACTTGTTGAATACAAAACTTGAGGTAAATTGTGATAAGATGTATGGAAAATGCATTTTATATCGAACTCAAATCATATTAAGCAGGTTAACAATGGCAAGCAGAATAGTTGTTATGCATGATGAATAATCACTAAGTCTATGTTCCAGTAGCACATGTTCATTAATTTAAAAAACAATGCTTGCGTAAGCATTTAATATATATGCATTTTTTTGTTTCAGGACTTTGTTCAAGCAAGGCCCTTATGGAGGCAAACCAATCATTAAGAGAGTTTTGATTGTAACACCAGGCAGTCTTGTTAAGGTATATATAAGTATTCTATTTGAGTAATTATATTCAATTCAATTAGATTTATTTCAATTCAATTCATTTTACTTCAAATTAAAATATAGACATGGGCACATGAAATTAAAAAAAGGGCAAATGGAAAATGAAAATGAAATCTAGGGTAGGTGCAGAAAATGTATAGGTTAGTTGGGGCATCAACCTGTCATGAACGATTGAATAACATAGTTTCAAAAAATCAAAACAAACAATCTAATTTTATAAAATAATGTGATCTAAAGTTTCACACAGAAGCCATCCTCCAGTTACAAGTGGAGACAATGAAAACAGACAGACTAAAGCTTTTTGTCTTGTACTTATCCGAATAAATAGCAAGAATGAGCAGAAAGCCAAGCTCAGACAATATAAGCGCACACTTTTTTCCTTTAGCTTCCACTTATATTGTCTGATTTTGGCTCTCTGTTCATTCTTGCAATTTACTCTGATGAGTGCAAAACGAAAAACTTTAGTATGTGTGTTTTTGTTGCTATTCTTGAATGTTTTGATACAAATATGGAGCAAAATTTCTTATTCTTCTAATATTTTCCTGTTATAGAATATCTTTTCTTTCATTTTGTCTTTCTTTTTAGAACTGGTGTCGGGAGTTCCGCAAGTGGCTTGGTTCCGAGAGAATCTCTGTCTTCCCTGTCAGTAGCGACAAGAAAGTGGAGGTAATTGTTTTTCTTCTTTCTTCTTTCTCTATATGGCAATAGTTATTTGCTTATCCAAGAAAAGGATTGTCATAAAGGTTCTATTAAATCTGCTTATCTTTCCCTGGTAGGAAAATGGTTCATTTTTTCTTCCAAGAAAATACCTTTATCTAGAATAAAACTGTAATCATTCATATTAAATGGCAATTTAATAAATTGAATAAATTGTGCTCTGTATTCCAACTCTACGTATTTAAAAGAAGCTGTCTTGAAGTGCACTGTATAATGTCTCTTCAGTATTTACATTATTCTGGAAAGCAGCAGCATTTTTTATTAGGCAAGCAGGTGTTATGATCTGCAAATTTAGATTCCTCTCATTAACATACCACTTCAGATGCAGAAAATCTTCTGTTGGATGAATGTGGAACTTGTTTATGACTCTATTACTTTACTTAAGGCATACTGGTAGTAATGAAGGCAGGGATTTATGACCTTGCACTTGTAATCTTTTATAGCCTCATTTTTATGGACGGTGATTAAATTTAGAAGTAGTCTGATGATGCTATTAGACTGGTTTTAATAGAGTTCATGCTTTGACTAGAGTCAAAGGACTTGACAGTTGACTTTTTAAATACCTCGATTAATTAGCACTTATTTATTGGATTTTGAGGGAGGACAAAGTAGCTTTTTGTTTGTAGTTTTGCTTTAGGAATATTTGATAGGGGGATCAATAATGTTACAGTTCTATTAAAGTAAAATACTACTGCTAGCTCAAGATGACATCCTATTCTTCGACATGATGATAACATCATTTGAATATTTTTGTGAAATACGGATGGATGTGACTTGCTATGGATGTACATGTATATACATGTAGACGCAGTTGTACAAAAAATGATAGCTGTTCTTGTCTTATTTCTTACAATAATTTACAAGTAACCAATGAAGTAAATCTATAATTACTGCCATACTATGATCATTATAATTTTATTTACACTGTAAAATGAGGAAACCTGCATTAAACTTCAGCAAAAATAGATATCACGAAGGTGTCTGGTTTCACAGTATAAGTACCGGTATTGTAAATGTGGACAAACCAAAGGGTTATGCAATATTAATGTACTTTTTCATATTGACCTTTGACCTGATGATGCACAGGAGTTCAAGAAGAGCCCCTTGTTCCCAGTGATGGTGATCAGCTATGAGATGATGGTGCGTTACGCTGATGACATCAGAGGTATAACCTTTGACCTGGTGGTGTGTGATGAGGGCCATAGACTGAAGAACAGCAACATCAAGACTGCATCAGTAAGAATTACATGTAACCCTTGAGCCTCATTCAGACATAAAGTGTGAAATCACATTTTTTAAAATAAATTTGCATGTGTGGATGATTACGTTTTTTTTTCTTCTTTGAAAGTAATTACAAACATATTGATATTTCCTTTTAATATATCATAATCATTGCGTATGTTAGAACTATCATAGTTATGACAGTACATTTCATCTTTTGCCAAAAACAAGAACAGAAAATACATCACATGAGTTGGGGAATACAAGTAGAGATAAGGGAAGCATTTCTTTTAGTTCAAATAAACCTTGGTTTAGCAAGGCAAAACACCTTTAAGATTAAAAATGTCTATTGTACAGGTGTTTTGATAAGTTTGCCTGTTGACATTAATACATGTTTGTATCTTTTGATCTAAAACACATTCATGAAGCATAGCTAAATATTGATTTTATTATTTATTGTGCATATTCATTTTGACATTTGCCTCAACTTTGTTACTTGTGTCTCTTTACATACAGCTCCTATCTAGCCTGACTGTCAGGAGAAGAATCTTGTTAACAGGTACCCCTATACAGGTGAGCATGCAAACTCTTAACATCAATTGATGATGTACAGTAAAACCTGTATATACAGACCACCCAAGGGAGACAGGTTTGTCTTTATGTACAGGTTCCTTTAGTGCATGTTTCAATGAAAAACGGGTGGTCGCTAAAGCAGGTTTGACTGTATAAGGTTAGACTTAAAATGTGTAGTTGATATGTACATGTATGTATGTTGTCCATGACGAAAACTGCAGTATTTCCTGCAGTATTTACATTTTGTTACAAGCATGTCTCATTGTTTTGTTTTTTACATAAATAATCTAATTTCAAAAGAAATCAGAAGGAAATGTGGGGGATTATTAAGTGCTTACTGGCTTACGGATATTTTTACAGATTTGTTTGTTGTTGCATGTGGACAGATGGGTGTGCAGACACTGATTTCTTGCCTTTATTTTCTTTTCCTTAATTTCAGAATGATTTACAAGAGTTCTATTCCATTGTGGAATTCTGCAATCCTGGAGTTTTAGGTAAGTTTGAAGAAATACCTCTGATGAAACAGTAATATTGTTGAAAGTGAAAAGATGATACAAATGAAAATACTGATAATGATGATGGTGAAAGAAATTGGTATAATTTAACAGTAATGTATGCACAAAATAAAGAAATGAACAAACATTCATTTTTAAAACACTCCTCACTATTTGATTGACTACACTTATATTTACCAGGTATTTCAAGCTGTGTTTGAATTACCTTAATAATTTGTTCCCTTGATATTATTATTTCATATCAGTTCTTTAATTTGCAAGTAGTCTCATGATAAAATAAGAATGATACAAAGTAGGTGAGCGTGACACCTGGTGTGAAGATGGCACGTACAACTGTGAAGTGTGGCACCACGTTCCTCTCATGAATAATTCATTTTCAAGTACTAGATACATTGAATAGAAGAGTATGTATCTCTGATTGCATCCTGAAGGAATATTGCAAGACCGTGATCAAATTGCTATCCTCATGAATAATATGTCTTAAAGGCAACCAATCGCCAAAAGAATATTTTGCTCAGCGTGTGTGGGATTCCGTGCAATTAACTACACTATAGTCAATGTGTTAGCTTTGATTATTAAAAAAAAAAAGCATTGCAAGTTTCAATACAACCTAAATTAAGGTCAAAGTGGGTAACTTAATTAAGTGCACATGTACAAACTAGCAGTTGACTCTAAATACACTTCCATGCAGACCTCAAAATGAAATCATCTGTTTAGAGCCAGAAGGGCATTATATACTTCTGTCTCAAATTAAAGGAGTAATAGCCTACTACAGGCTCTCAACAGACAGTGTGTCCTTTAATTCTAACTGTTTTGATGTCTCACACAGGTTTTTACTTTTGGGGATGTTTTATTTTTTCACAATATTTAATATTTTAATTTATTGATGCAAGCTGCAAATAATGCAATCCCTTTAAGATACTTATCACGTCTTTGTTTTGATTGGCACCTGACTGTATCCCAAAGGTACCAGTGGATCATTCCATCGTGTCTATGAAGAGCCCATCTTGAGATCCAATCAACCCAGTGCTACCAAGGAGGAAAAGACGCTAGGAGCTGCCAGAGCTACTGAGGTATACAATATAGCACACTTGATCTTCTCACTACTTCTGTAGATCAAACACAAGCCTATTTTATCAAAACAATTCCTTACAAATTGCATATTTATATTAAAGTTTGCAAGTAGAATTTCAATACATTACTTTTGGGGGAATGTAATATTATCCCTAAATGATTTTATACATTTTTATGTGTAGAGTTTTTGTATGAGTCCATATATTTTGGCAAATTGCCTGATACCCATATATTATTTGGTAATGTTGCTTGAAAAATGTCAATAGCGGCATCCCCCCCCCCAAAAAAAAAAACAACAACAACAACAAAAAAATTGTCTCTTATTGATGGATTTATGACGGATCAGATACAACAGATACAAAACTGTAGCGCTATAAATGTTTGGACAGTGGCACTTGCACACGTGGACAATTTTTTTGATATTTTACTTTTTTTTCTTCAAATCTCTTAATTTCCAGCTTTCGAGGTTGACGAGTCTTTTTGTACTCAGACGTACACAGGAGATCAACAACAAATACCTCCCACCTAAAGGTAATTGCAATAGACTATTATAGATATCCAGAGTATTTATCATGATAAATTTGGTATTGTTTTCAAGACAAAAGCCCTGGTCACCATGGTAATTTTTGTATGGAGTGCATGAGCTATATACATATGTATTAAAGTAACACCTATCATTGATTTACCTAGCTTTAAAGTTGATTAACGTCTCAATAGTGGTCACATAAATTGTCTCCCTCAAGAAACAGTTATGTGTTGTCCGTAGAACCTGACTGCAAAGGTCACCTGTATGTAGTGGCCAAAGCATCGGTTCACAAAGAAGGTCATAAGAACAAAATCACTGACATCCCATTGAAACACATGTTTAATCAAAACCCACATTTCAATAAGATGTCTTCAAACTTGTACTTATGACGGTTTTGTGAAACACGTACTGCCCATTTTTTGTTTCCCTGGAATATATGTGCTGTCATTCCGAACCCTTAGTTTGCAATTAACAATATTCAGATATATTTTTCTCTTTCCTCATCTACAGTTGAGACAGTGGTGTTTTGCAAGCCGACTCCCCTCCAGCTCCGCCTCTACCAGCACCTCCTGCGCTCGCCCCTCATCCGGTCCTGTCTATCCAGGGGGTACTCCACCTCCGCTTCGGCCGGCTCCCCCCATCTGGTCTGTATAGGGGCACTCAAGAAGCTCTGCAATGATCCCAGCCTGCTCTACCAGGCCAGCAGGAAGGCGGATGATGAGGGGAGGAGGAGAGGAGGGGAGAGCTGGTTGCTAGATCATGATGATGAGGAGGTGAGGATAGCGACATAGTTGACAAATTTTAGATGTTTCTCTTTAAATTTGCACAGTGATGTCTCGCTCACTCCTGTATATGGTAGTGCTATTTTTTCGAACATTTGCAGGTCTCAGCGAAAGAGTTTTTGATAGTGTCAGGTTGTAAGAAATTCCAGGAATTTGTCATTGAAGATAAATCTGCAAGAAGATTTGCTAGGTACATGACTCTGCCCTTCCGAGCACATTTGCATATATTAAAATTGTAAATTGTAAATAACATTGATTGACCTGTCCATTTTTTGTAATTTTTCTTTCAAGTCTGCTCTTTACTGTTATGTGAATGACTTATACTTCTTCCACATCCATCTTCTATTACTTACTGAAATTATTTTTTTTTTCTCTCAATCCCCCCCCCCCCTTTTTATCATTATTTTTCTCTCATTCTTTGCATTATATCCCCCTTTTTTGTGCCTCTTTTGAACTTTTACATCTAGGAATCTTTGTACAAGGGTCTGCTACCCATCTACCCCGCTGAATACTCTGAAGGCAGACCACTGCTAGCCCACTGTGGTAAGCTGTGTGTACTGTCTGAGATGCTTAGAGCCATGCATGCTGATCCGACGAGGAGGGAAAGACTTGTTCTGGTGTCCAACTACACACAGGTATCAACATTTTTAGTACTTTCATTTAATTTCATTTATCAATTCCCACGTTCAAAGATGAAAACAAGAAAGTACAAAACCATATATAAAATTACATGATATACAAATTACAGAGAAACAAACAATATATATCAAAACATTCAACTATTGAACGATAAAAGCATATATGAAAAGGAGAGGGTAAAAACTACCTGTACACTTAGATATTTGAATGTGGGGGATCACCAAAAGCCAAATAAAGGCTTATCTGATCCGCCATGAATTGGAAAGTAGCATTTGTGTGTTTATTAGATGCACACTTACATTTCTTCTAGTGTAAACGTTGTTCGCGTGATAATGTTTAACATCACATCGCTGTCTTTAATGCTTTCTTGTTTTTTTTTACTCTCGTACATCTGACTAAGTTTTATAAATTTTCATGCTTTTTTAAACCTCTTATTCTTCAGACACTAGATGTACTACAAGCATTGTGTTGTATCGAGGGTTAACAGTTCTGCAGACTGGATGGTTCCACACCAACTGCCAAACGACAATCCATCGTGGAGCACTTCAACAGCAGTTATGCGAAAGAAAGTAGGCTTTCAAAATGTTCATTGTCATTATTTGGAAATGATAATTTTATGTTTTGTGAACTTCCTCTAAAATGTTGTACTTTGAGCCACAAATGTCTTCATGACATATTGAAAGAAAAGTTGAATAATGAATATCTCCTTTGCCCGATATAGTTGGTAGTTATCCGGAAGGAGTTTGTATGAAAAGATGAAGAATTCAGTAGGGCCAGTTCTAAATTCTGTTCATGATATTCATCTGATCTGTAACATTCCATAAGTGGTGCATTATTCTTGAAATTATTCTTACCATATGAAGAGGTGTGGCAGCTAACACTTGACTGGAGGTGCAAAGGTTACTATTTCTAAAAGCTCTAAGAGCTTTGTGATAGCATCAAAAGAACCAGAATATTATCATATACATGTATGAAGGATATACTGCTAATATGATTCATTCACTCTTTTGCCATATTGTTCCCCTTTTGGCAGCTATCTTCTTGCTAAGCTCTAAGGCTGGTGGTGTTGGTTTGAACCTGATTGGTGCCTCCAGACTTCTCCTCTATGATATTGACTGGAATCCTGCTAATGACCTTCAGGTAGATGAAAGTAATGCTGTGTGTACATTCTCAAAGGCACTTGCAGCTTTTGAGGGGAAGGGGCATGTCTGGCCCATGCCCCTTCCCCTTTTAAACCCTAGTGGCATACTGTACATTTTACTGTGCCCTCCACCTTTACAAAATACTGGATCTGCCCCTGTTTAAAGGTAGCTGAGTACATATAAAGCAGGTCATTCTTGATACCTTTATAATCCAATGATAATGCTTTAAATGTTCCTGTTTAGTCCTTTAAGGATGTATGCCATTAGATATATGCTGGAATCAAGCATCCTTTTGCTTTTAATATTTAACAATTTTACCTTTGATGATATTGCCTATTTAAACTATGATACATAGTAGTTTCATGTAAAAACAATCTGACCTTTACCCCCTTTTCTTGATTACAGGCCATGGCAAGGGTTTGGCGAGATGGGCAAAAGAAGACGGTGCACATATATCGACTGATAACTGCTGTGAGTTGCTTTGAATATTAATTACATATATTTCCAAATACCGGTATACACAATGTCTCCGTAAATGGAAAGAGGCGCCAGAATAATAGAGGTGTCCGAAAATGGATATGTCGGAACATAGGGGTGTCACAAAATAGAGGTGCCAAAACAAAGAGGTGCCAGAACACCAAAGTGTCAGGATGCCAAGGTTTTAGGACATATGGGGTCAGAACTCAAAGAGTTTCTAAAAATTTGGAGGTTGGAATAAAGTTGTTAGAATATAGGGGTGCTAGAAGGTTGGGATTTTCAAAAAATGTCATTACCATAGACCTATCTTGGTTTTGAAGGGCACCATTGAGGAGAAGATCTACCAGCGCCAGATCAGCAAGCAGAGTCTCAGTGGAGCTGTGGTGGATGCTAAGGGCGAGGGTGGCTCTGTCAAGTTCTCTCTAGAAGATCTCAGAGTAAGGAATATTGCTTGCTTCTTTGAACATTTTTTTTAAAGATTAGTTAATTGCCATAAGGTTTAATGGGAGTTCATCAAACCCCTTAACTGAATTGCTCCAGTGACAATTATTGCTTTACAGTGACTATCCAAACTCCTAAGTTCAACCCTGGACAGTTTACCTAATTACCCTAAACCTAGTCTAAAACCTATAGTAACCCTAACCCCATTCCTATACATGTATTTTTGATGTATAAACCCCTAGCAAATGGTGTTGAAGCATGAGTCAGATCACCTTCAGATCATCTTCTCCCTATTTTTGTACTATCTATGACATTTGATGGTGATTTCATCTGTCTTTTGCTTTGTTTTCTAGTCAGTGTATCCATTTACTGTTTGGATGTTTATATCCAGTTGGTTTTAATTCCAGTTTGACAAACGAAAATATCATCTACATTTATCATTGACCTGGTGTAATACTGTTAGATCTCATTTTCATGTTGACCCACAGGACCTGTTCACATTACATGAAGGCAGCTCCTGCATCACACATGACATGCTGAGCTGTGACTGTACAGATACGAATGGACCTACCTCAAATGTAAAAGCAAATGAAGATGTACAGAAAGACCATCATAGACCATGTCAACTTGGAAAGCCAAAGCCGGCCATGTTAAAGGTAGAGTATGGTGACATACCGGTATATCTCTTTCCTGCAGTGGTGGGATGAATGAATGAATGAATAAGAGTGGTATGGAGAAATTACATAGTGACAGTAGCAGCAGCATTATCAGCATCACAATCATCATCATCATTAATACCACTGTGGACCACTATCAATATCATCATCATTATAATAACTCCCATGATCTTTGTCATCAACTTATAATCACTTTCATCATCTTTATCGCCATCATCTTTGTCATCATTGTCATCATTGTCATCATTTTTCTATTCACCATCATTATTATTATCATTTTCAACTGCTTTCATCATCATCATCATCAACATCATCATCATCATCAACATCATCATCATCAACATTATCATCTTCTCCACCATTCTTAGATTCTTCTTCATCATCTTCATCTGCATTATATTATTTTCATCATCTTCATTATCATTATCATAATCCTTACCTTCTTTATAACTTGTAAGCATAATATTGGAATCAAACATTTGTCTCTTTGATATTGTCTTTCAGAAAAACTTGTCAATGGGTGACTTGAATGAATGGCAACACTACCTCGCACCCCTCCCTGAAGACTTCCAGGTAACACCTTGCTTTAATCGCAATAGATTCATTGAATGTCTTGCGTGTAAAACAATTTGATTGAATTAAAAAAAATATTAAATGTCTAATTAGTGCAGTTATTAATTTGTGATTCATACAATTTTCTTGACATATTTTTGGATTGAAAAGTCTGTGTTTCCAAGCAGTTTGTAACAAGTTTGAAATGGTTTCAAATTTTTAGTGCAAGTTTAATTCTTATGAAGGAGTATACAGGTATACATATTGGTATGTCTTTATTCATTGAAGTTGTTTCAAAACAAAAGCTGATCGAGATTTGTAATTTGTAACTTTTCTTGTTTTTCTTTCTGTGTATTTAGGATGAATACCTACTGGAAGCCAAAGATCGGATCACATTCGTCTTCCAAAATGAGACCAACATGGTCCCAGTACCATAGACCAGGATCTAGGACTAGGCTAGACTAGTCATCTACCCCAATCATACATTATAGCATACTTGGACAGAGGAATTGTCTTCCAAAATGAACCAATATAGCATGTGGACCATAATGCTCAAAATTTTTTAAAAGGTGTCATAACCAAGTGACTTTATTTTGTTGACTGGAGATCTCAAGGTTCTTGGCTTTGAGCTACACACAGCACTAACATCAAGTGGCAGGACTTTAGTATCTAAATTCATCATACTTTAACGGTTTTAGTGCCAGAAAGGAGATACCTTGCTTGGATTTGTTTCTACAGTGATCTAGCAGTTTCTCTTTCATTTTTGTGTAACTCATCAATGTAATTTATGATGGCTACTTGAATATCAACGATACATCTGCTTCTCCTGCATACTCATGTAGGTGCCTCGCATGAAAATAAAAACATTATTATTTGCCCCCAAAATGCTGTACACTTCATTTTCACACACCACACCTTTTTTTGCAACGACTGTACTATCCTACCATGTAGAATTTTGAATGTTTAGCAGAAAAATGCTTAATAAAAAAACAACAGATGAAATACATGCATTAACTCAAAAATACTGTAGAATTACAATACTTTAAAAAATGCATGTATATAATTATTTTTATAGAGAAAAAAAAAGTGAATTATTAGCTACGTACCTTTGGGCACATCAAGTCAGTATTTCACCGAGTAGTTTGGAGCTACAAAGATAGTATAAATGAAAGTGTACTTTTGTGTCAATGTATTATTATTCATGTAAACATTAATAAAGACAAATGCCAATTATTTTTTTGTCAAATGTGTTTATCATGAAGTTCCTATAAAGCCTTCGAAACTAATGAACATGAAAAGTTGTTTGATGTGATACTTTAATGGTACTTTTTCATGTACTTGTACTTTATTCAAAGGTCCAAACGTTTCATAGCTTCTTCCTTTCTTTTCACATTTCTGCTATTACTCTTTACTGAGCTGTCATTTCCTCTTCCCACCCAATCCCTTCTCTCTCTCTCTCTCTCTCCCTCCATATCTCTTTCTTTCTCTCTCTCAATCTCCCTCCCCCTCCTTCTCTCTCTCTCTCTCTCTCTCCCTCTCCCTCTCTCTCTCCCTTCCTATCTCTTTCTCTGTCTGCCTGAGTTTTCTTCATCCTTTCTTTCCGAGAGGGAAAACTTCATATTAATAGAATTTAGATGAAAAGCCATATATCGCACATTCCTGATTCTTTATTTCTAAATACGTTTCAAAGCAAATCAGTTTTTCTCTATTCTACTCATGCTATTGTACAAGTCTGATATAAAATGTATTATGGGTGCTAGTTTATCAGCAAACTTACTTGAAATTACTTTCTTTCACTCTCAGGACAATTGTGAGAGTATTATACATCATCTGTTTTGAGCCAAGAGGGCATTAACTCTGTGCCTACAATTTTATGCCCTTCTGGCTCCGATATGCTGAATAATGAGTTACAGAAATACAGATCTTATAGCAAGAGTAAGTATTATCATAGTAAAAGTACACAGAAACAGACATAAATAAATTTTGGAATCGTGTTTAACTTACTAGTGATTTAAGTAATGAAAGTGTTGCAATGTAGAATTCATTTGGATTTTAGCCTTTTCAGGTCATGTTTGGACAAAGAGTACTTGAGAGAGTTGTTGAGCCTCACCTTAAGTGCCATAAAAACCTCGTCCTCTGCCAAAACTCCATCCAAGCCAATCACAAACCCTCCATCATCTGACACTGCCTCTAATTCTTTCAAGAACTTCCATCTCTCATCCATAGTAGCACTGAACGCTTCGTGTGTTCGGGCTTCTTCTAGCAGATATCTATGGGGAATATCCACCTATGTTGCATGAGAAAAAGAAATGAGATGTATAAATCTATATTGTAGCATTAGAAAAGGAAAACAGAAAAAGGAACTGTCTTTTGTATGTCTTATTAATTATTCTTTTGAAGAGGCCGTTAAGCTCTAATAAAATTGAAAAGTAATCTGCAAGTTTTCCCCATATGAATAGTTTTGTAGCAATGTAACAACAAAAATTACTTGTGAAATGCTCTTCAATTCTAAATGTAAGAAGAATAGTTGAAGACTTAGAACCAAATATGATACCATGAAAAAAAGATGTAGCAATAAAAAAAGTATTTACAAAATCTTTGGGATACTTACTGTATCATAGATGTTCTCTGGGTACTCCTCGGCAAAGCCATACATGTGAAGAAGCTGCCAATTTGCTATTTCTCCATAGGTGTTGAAAACTTCACTTCCCTATTGCATGAAGAGTGAAAGAGAGATAGAGAGTGGGAAAGAGAGAGAGGGAGGGGGAGAGAAAGAGAGAGATAGAGATGGAAAGAGAGAGAGAGAGATAGAAAGTGGGAAAGATAGAGATAGGGAAAGATAGCGATAGGGAAAGAGAGAGAGGGGAGGAGAAGAGATTATGTGAACAGCAAGACCTGACAATCCAGACTGATAAGTAATGATGTAGAGGTAAATTCTACTTAACTGGTCGATTTTCTCTTTTCCTTGGGTTTAAAGAAAAGAAAAATTGGCTAAGCTGTTCCTTTGATGTACATAGGCTGAGAAAACATATCACACAAACTATCTTTCATTTTATATTCTTTATTTTTCCTTAACTATTTGATGCACTGTAGGTACTGGATTTTGACCACGATAACAACCACTGCGTTGAACAGTACGTCTAGATTAAAATTTGTTACTGAAATATAAAAGATCACACTCACTTCAAAGCTAATTCCCATTACACTTACAAACTTATACATACAGTATAAATAAACACCAACACATGCACATAGTACAATTCATCCTATGAAGATTGAACCAAAGCAAACTGAACATAATGGTTTAATTAGCAGTTCCATAAAATAAACATTCAATGTTGGTTTTGGGGTTTGTTTTATGTGGTGCAAATGGTTTTGTAATTTCAAACTAACGATAAGAGGCTTATGGACAAGCTTTCACATAAACTTCATTGTCCATTTGATCAAGATGGCTAGATTAATTATTTTATAAACAACAAATTTCTGATGATCTCACCTTCTTGATGTCTTTGGTAGCCACCATCCTCAGACTCTCCTTGCCAAACTTGAGTTGGGCGTTGTTCTTAGCGATGTGATTCAGGGCATCGGCCAGGGGAACCATCATGGGTGGATGAGTCTCTTCATCATCGTCATCGTCACTGTCATCGTCGTCCTCATCATAGTCGGGCGTTTCGGTGAAGCTGTAGGCCATGATGAATGATACTGTGCGCTTGTAGAGATCGAGATTATGTTTCTCCTCACTGTATTATGACAACAAACAAATAAAAATCACATTTTAGGCGAAGGAATATGAAATCTCAGTTTGTCATTCTTCTCCAGTTCTTTTTTTAAGGTAACCCTGAATTCAAGAAATGATGGAATATACGTGTAAAGTCTCTCACAAACTTGCACATCATTTACAAGACTAAACACATATTAGACCTCTGGCAGTTTTAACCCTACTTTTTTTTTCCTACTACCTAGCATTAAATCTGTGAAATATTGGGAAGTTTACATCAGAAACTGAAAGTACAATGAAATGTTGTTTTGTATATCATAACTTCTTTTTACACTCTAAAACGTGATCACTGGTACCACACAATACCCAAGTGAATACCTTTCCAGATTTTTTTAAATGAATTCCAAGACATTCAAAGAGTCTTCTGACCTGTTAAAGCCTACATAAGAAACTTACTTCTTTTCTGTACGGAGAAGGTATATTCATTCAAGTTTAATAGACCAACGCGTCCAACTGTAATTACAGGTATACACCAGTTCTGGTCAACCAATTGCATTGTGAAAGAAACATTGTGGAATCGATCAGAAAAGGTTGATCATCTAGCACAGATGTACTGCAAGGTTCTGGAATCATCAAAATGATAAGAAATTTGGCCCAGTCTTGGTAAAGTTGCAAGCACTGTACACAGAACGATGTATATGGGACTACGCTATATCTATCCAGTCCGGATAGATATCATAATATACCAAATATATCAATTAATAAGCGGTTTCCTGGCAAAATTTGTATAATCACGTATTAGTCAAAACATATTCTTACACATGATTGGTAATAAGAGCTTCCATTTCATTTTTTGAGAGGGGGCATTTCCAAAACTGGACTATGCCTTTAAGAGCATGAACACAAACAGGCACTCAGGACATAAGAGAGCTATGTCCAGACCCCCAAAATGTTGAAATTTTAGCATAACATTTCTGTATACAGACTCTTAACATTTCAGTCTAAGCCCCCTACAAAAAGAGTTTAACAGTGCGGATAAAAAGCTGCTGTAATTGATCTATCTGATTACCTGAATAAATCTGCATTTTTCTTGATGAACGGCAGAGCTACATCGTGGTAGTCTTGATCAATGTTCCTCAGATCTCTTTGCACTGCTTCAGCAATCCCTGTCCCCCTCAATTCAGGCTGCATGTAATTACTGCTTGTTTTTTGGTGTGAGAGGGATTGGAGGAAGGGGGGCACAGACAATACAGAGGGAAGATGGTGGAAAGTAAAAGAGAGAAAGAGAGAGAGAGAGCAAAAGAAGGAGAGAGAGAGAGCAAAAGAAGGAAAGAGAGCGGAGATAAAGAGGGAAGGAGAGAGAGTTACATTTCATTGGCAAGTAGTCAAGTACATTAAACCTTTAGTCCCTGAAAAGCCTGAGACTATAACAGCAAAAGTAGTAGTTTTGAGCGATTAAGTTACATATGCTCTATCTTTCTATACTTTCCTTTCAGATTCAGCATTT
>BEXV01000395.1:232762-246553 GCA_003118195.1 Hemicentrotus pulcherrimus
GTTGGTGATCTTCAGACCATGATCCTAGCCCTGTTTGAGAATAGTTTTATTAATTTCATAGGCTTTAAAAATTACATTAAATGACTGAAGTTTACTTTTGAACTCTTGTGATACCTCTCCAGGACCTGGTGGCATCCATCACGGAAGAGAAGCAGTTCCTGGAGTCGTCTGTCGGTGATCTTCAGACCATGATCCTAGCCCTGGAGGAACAGCTCAAAGACACTCAGGAGAGAGAGAAGATGCTGATCCTCTACCCAGACACCAACCCTGGGCTGGTGCCAGCTGCACAAAGAGCTGATGGTAAGGGTCAGATTCCTCAGCAAAATTTGCCATTTTGTTCAAAGAGGTTGAGTCCTGGTGAAGATAAATTGTTGGACTCCACGGAAGAACATGGACTATCCAACCATTTCATCATTTTATTATTGTTATATAAGTCTTTGACTTTGTTATATTGTGTTATTGTTTTTTATGATGATTTTCAGAAATAGAACAAACAAAGATAACAAAAATAAATTGTGGGCTTTCACTTTTTTTCTTTTTTTTTTCTGTCAGATTTGAAGAATATCATTATAGATATGTTCCCTGAAGATAATTTTTTGATGAGTAATAGCTGAAAAAAGTTTGGACCAAACGTTCATGCCATCGGTGTGTATATAGTCCCATACACCCATGCAGAGCATGTGACCTCCAGCAGGCTTGAGTCTATTTCTTACCATTTTTATGATTCTCAAACCGCATAGTATACACCAATTCTTAGGTGCCACCATAGTCAGTCAACCCCATTTATTCTGAAACATGATGGTACTGGGGACTGTTTCATAAAGCTTGTTATCAATAACAAGTTCTAAAATTCTATGAAAAATATGCTCTCAGCCAATCAAATGCAAAGAATTCAGTAGCTTTTAACAGTTATTGTAACTTGTTATTAAAAACAAATTTCATGAAACAGGGCACGGGTGTGTCCTATTTTAAAAAATTTGTTTACCATATTTGATCATGCAATGTTTGCTTGTTATCAGGAGACAGTGCCAGTGGGATGGGGCAGCGAGTCCAGACAAATAACATACGGATCCAGATCCTAGAGGAACAGAACAACCTCCTGCGCAATAACATTGATAAGCTCCTAGCAGGACAGGAACCACAAGGACAGTCTGGCCAGGTAAGTAACGATTTGCCTTGACTGCAAGGAGGGGAGGGGGGGGGGGGGGCATTATGGCCCCCCCCCCCCTTCCTAAGATTTGGGCAATCAAAGGGCCAATAGCCAAAAAAATCTGCATGCATGTCAAGTGAAGTGTAGAATACTATTCACCATTTCCATATTTATGGTAATTAATGCAAATAAGGTCATAACATATTCACATCTTTACCCATAAATCATCCTTGCGCCTTTCCGAACTCCAAAATCGTTGGGAAAGCCATAATGGCCTCTTCCCAGCCTGATTAGGGTGAAGGCTTTCTTTTTTTTCCTTCAAACTATAACATTCCAATGTTAGAGATATGCAAAGATTTATTTCTTCTTTTTTTCTTGATCTTCAGATTTTTCCTGTGAGTAGATTCATATGAGTTTATGTATTGTATTCATTTTATAATTTTATATGATCCTGTTGTAAAGCAATTTGAACACTTCAGACCAGCTGATGGTTTAGGCATTTGACGTCATAAATCAAGAAACATTCGTTTCCACATTATTTCTTGACTTCACCCAATTACAGTTTACCTTCATCACAAATCACAGTTCACACATGTTTTTACCATCGCACAGGTGAATGGTCCAGGCATTCCATTGTGGCAAGCAGATTCTCTGAAACAAGCAAGGCAGTCTGTCAGCGTCAACAACAATCATGCCAATGCTAGGTCAGGCAAGTCACCAAGGTCACCACGAGGTCATCTGGATCCAATCCACATCCCTAATGGCCACCATCCTTTGCAGTAAGTAAATCTTATTAGGGATGCTAGTTTTCAGGCCTGTTTAAAACTACCCCCCCCCCTTAATACTATCAAATTTTCTTAAATTATCTGTAGAACACAAATTTAGAGCTACATGTTGGAATGAGAAATCATGTATTCAAACTTACTCTCCAAAAGTCTAATTTCTTTCCAAACTACACAACAAACAGACTGTGGAGTATTTTCTGTAATTGAAAAAAAACTGTCAAAAGAACTCAGATTTTCTCCTGTCAATGTGAAAATTGATAACAGGCTTGGTGATGAAAGTGGCACTAATAGACCCACAAGAGTAATCATGAAGATACATGAAATTATAACTGTGACATCATCTTTGTAGAGGTGTCATGGTCAATTTGTTTAATCACTTGACTGAGAATGCAGA
The DNA here is from genome assembly GCA_003118195.1 of Hemicentrotus pulcherrimus. Taxonomy (NCBI): domain Eukaryota; kingdom Metazoa; phylum Echinodermata; class Echinoidea; order Camarodonta; family Strongylocentrotidae; genus Hemicentrotus; species Hemicentrotus pulcherrimus. Next base: position 235,092 of record BEXV01000395.1, read on the forward strand.
GTTCATGGGTTCAAGCCCTGACATGGCAGATGTGTTCTTGAGTAAGCCATTTTTAAGTACATTGCCCCTCTCCACCCAGGTGCTTACCGGTAAAGGTAATACAAAGTTTTGGTAAGGGGTCATGAATTTGGTTCAAATGAACAATTGGACGCGTATGCAATCTTACAATATTCAGTGATCGTTATCGCGGTTGAAATCGAGTCTAAAGTTATGAAATTATGAGTAATAAACTGTTTATGTTGTATAGCTCCCTCTCAAGGTCAAGATATGAATTAAGCTATAAAACAATGTTTATTGACTAAAATCGACCGATTAGCTACTCCTGTTTGGAAATTATATATTTCATGGTCGTAGCTACCATTGTACGGCCGTAGGCGCTATTTGAAATTTATCCAAATTTACCGGGAGCACCGGTAAATTTTCATATTCAATTTTCCTTAAAAGCAGAAGTGTTTTGGGGCTTAATTTTTCAGTGCTTATAAAACATCCACAGGGGCATTCAAAATATATCAAAATTGTAAAAATTCACTATCCACTAAATTTTCAAAATTTCTAGAAACTTTGTATTACCTTTAATGGGTACCATTAAGATGCGAACCCTATTGTGATGGGATCAGTATGTGCACGCTTGCATACAGGTGCCTTGCTGAAATGCTGCCCAGAGGAGTTGAGAATGTGCACTGTATAAGGGTGTTGAATTGTAATTGAATTTAATGAGTGGAGTAGTAATACTGATTGGTTACATTGCAACTGGTAAGTCTTCTCCTTTTTCTTCTCCTTTTTAGTGAGCATCTAACAGAGGAGGAGGTTATAGCCAAGTACACGAAACAAAGCTCTAAGAGTCGTCAGTACAGTCCTTCGTCCGAAGAGGCAACCAATTATCAGATTCCTCCCAGACCGCCCTTTAGGAAAGGCAACAAGGACAAGACCAAACCAAAATCTGGTAAATCACTAGTTATAATTATAATATTCCATTTATGCTCATTACAGATCAGGCTTTGATACAATATCTGTATGTGTTTTGCATGAGCTTTGAAATATATAACCAATATATATATATAAACCATAATACAAGGCTTTAGCTCTTGCAATTGTTATAACCACATGGTGCATGTCAAAGAATAATCCGCCAGGTACCTATTCATCTAGCTCACCTGGGTAGAGTGTGGCAAATGTAGATAAATGTCTGCCCAAAGGATGTCAGTCAAGTGGCAGGGACTCAAACCCTGTATATTCCTTTTGTTGTCATTATTTTCCATACGTGGTTCACACTTGATTGATTGAATAAGACTTACGGAGGTTCATTCACATATGTTGTGTTAAACTATGGTGGTATTGTGTATTTTAAATCAATGGGAAGAGGGGATAAAAAGACTGTCTTCGTGCAGCAAATGCCTGATGTGTACTGATCTGTGTAATCTAAAATACAAAAATGTAAAGTGCAGATACTTTAAAAAATAATGCCATTTAACCGCATTTTATTTCAAGTGTTAAACTTTTTAAAATAACAACAGTGTATGTGAACAAGCCTTTATTCTGTGCCTGTCCGGCAGGTAAGAGAACGTCCAGTCAGAGTGGTGTGGACGTGGCCAAGCTATCCGCTACTAGCAATCCTAGCCTTCATGCTTACAGGACACTCAAGAGCAGCGGGGCCATCAAACCTCAGCCTGCGGTCAAAAACCAAGACGGTAAGTTCAAAGCCAGTTTTGACTACGGGTACTCAAAGTGTGGTCTAAATTAAAGTTGGGTTCTGATCACATGATTGCACTGTTAAAGGCAACGTGTAGAAGTTATCTAGAAAAGGTTGATAGTGTAGTACAGTGTACATAAGAGTATTTGCGTATTGAGGTATATATTGATAATTTTATAATGGTAAAAACTAAAGTTACTTAATCTTACTGAAAATCATGTATGGTGAGATGCACTACACACAGGTAGGGCACATATATGTTTCATCAAAAGTTTTTGGTTCATAGTTTCCAACTATTAATAGTTATATTTGGAATAAGGAGGTCTCTCAAAAGCAACCCCTTTACATGCAACATCGGTAACATAATATTCTTTAATATGGAGAAACCTTGCAGACGAATTTCACCCTTACTAGAACTCAACCTTTTGTCTTATCTCAAGAAAACACATCAAAATAATGATCACAATTTGTAAAATCTGGTGATGAGCATAAGTTGTGATATAATTTAGGCCAGTCAAAATGACAGTTGCAAAATGTGGCTGAGTGTAGCCACTTCTTGCCTTGGTGTGCATCAAGGCTTCTTAAAGCCCTACTGCACTATATGTAGCTACTTGCCCACTCTATGTAGCAAACAATTACTAAGCGGTGACCATTGGTCCCCCAAAGTCCCCTTTTTCTTATGTTAATTGAGAGCTGATTTGATGAGATAACCACCTGTCAGTGACCATGCAGATAGCTCAAATCCCTCCTGGCCAAACTAGTGCAAATAGGCTTTAAGGCCATGCACAGCCTTGGTCACGATGAGACTATCATGCCCAGGTTATGTTATTCTTGTCTGGTCGCTTGTCACGAGTCTACTGGAGACGGGATGATGGGTTGAGCGCTTTTGTCCCGGGAACTCTCCCTCTCCAGATGTTTTTTTTTTTTGTTAACAGACATTTTGTCAATCTAACATTGAATCAACCACTTCAATTTACCATTACCTGCAGGTCCAGACTTCTTCGTAGGCAACCGAACTCCAGCAGCAAACAGTCGTCATGCCATGCAGCAGTCGTGGAAAGCCCCTGACCCCCATGCAAGGTCAGAGGGCACACAGTCAAGGAACAGCTACTATGAACCGGGAGATACGTTCATCTGCCAGCAGTGTGATAAGATGTATGACAACAAGAGGGACTTGGACATTCACAAGTCATACTGCTATCCTTAGCACCCTCCAAAAACTGTTTAAGCTGTTATTTTTGCTGGGAATTTGCTTTTGAGAATTTCACAAATTCAACAACGCAAGGAGATAGCCCCAAGTTTAGGGATTTTTCCCATGTAGGGTTTCTGTATCAAGCTACGGGAGTGCGCATGCATACCTCCACTTTTCTAATGTAGAATGTGTTAGTATTACTGATGTGCGGCATATATACGTACACATTGAATGTGTACGTATATATGCCACACATTAATAGTCATGTAGTTCAGCCACCGCATGTATATGTAATGCAACACCAGTTTGTGTATCTTTAAACAGTGAGGGTGTAGAGTGTACAGGTAGCCCTCGAAAGCAATAACTCTTGAAAATATCTTTGATAAGCCTGTTATTCTTGAAATATCTCTATGCAAAAGTAATGACTTATGCAGTATGTGTACCTGTGCCATCGTACAAACCATTACCATAAACAAAACAAATGTCTACTAGGAGCCAGATAGGTGTTAACATGGTGTTACATGATATGAGTTAACGCCTTTATGGCTCCAGACAGATGAAACAATGTTTATAGATACTACAGGGAAACCTGTATGTGAAGTCTACTCAAGTTAGAGAAATGGTCTTTATAGGGAGGTGATCTTTGATACTGAGGTTTTTTTTAAAGGTACTATAGTGAAATCTGTATAAAGACTGTCCAAAGGAGACAAAATGTGTGGTCTTTATACGCAGGTGGACTTTATCCAAAGGTTTTAAGGAGAGGTCAAGGGAATCATGAAAGATGTGATCATTATTGATGGTCTTTCTATAAGGGTGATAATTTGACTGTATTTAACATCTGACATGGTCATGAAACCAGTAGACTTATTCATGTTGCTGAGATTGAATGAAAAAAAACTTCTGAAAGTGATCAGGAATACATGACCATCGTTTCGTTAGGAAATGGTCAATTTTCATTAAGAAAGATAGTGATTCCATAAGTCTTGCAGTGAAATTAGACCTGAAGTCATGGATATTGTTAAAAGTAGAGCAGAAATTACAAATGAATTCACTAGCACTAGCAGGCATTATGACCATCTTGATATCAACTCCATTTTTGACCGGTTTATCTACATGTATTTTTGAAGAATTAAATAGTACATCGAAAGTTAAAAGGTAATCTTGACTTATATGGTGATGACAGAAAACAGAATTACGTAATCTTAAAATTATGTGACATGAGTATTAGAGCTAAAAATCTACCAAATTAATTTGGTAAAAACCTTAATCTAGAAGGGAACAAAGAAATGAAGAAAATGAAGTCAGTCATCCTGACTGTGTGTTGAGCAATTAGAGTATGTGGTTTTGGTGATTGTGTTTTAAAAAAAAAAAGGTTTTCTTTTGTTTATATTTTGCTCAGATCCAAACAAACAATCTACTGCAATATAAAGGAATTCAAATGACTGAATTGCAGTTTCTCTTGGTAGAAAAATCCAATTGAAAACTCAAGATGGATGGTAATTTCTTAGGTTGGGCTGGTTACAATGATTGGATATAATATATACATGTCTGTACTGTAGATGGATGGGCTGCTGAGCAAGTCAAAGCTATTTTGTATACCACATCTTAAGATTGCACATATTATGACTGCATCCAGCTGCATCCAGCCCTATTAGAGTTTGGAGCAGACAAGTCATCAAATTAAAATAATTGGTATTCTTTTAATTGATGTTGATGTTGGCAATTGCATAAAAATAAAGTATATTACATGGTAAAAATGTGGGACATGCTGTGGACTTTCCCTGCCATGTCAGCCACTTTTCAGACCAATCACAAAATAAATAAATAATAATTTGAATACATTTTGGAGACATTGAATCACCCCCCCCCAAAAAAAAAAAGTTTATATAATATAGAAATATACACACGTAAAAGATAATCATCTGGTTAAGTTATATTTGAAGCTGGTAATTTGAATAGTTTATACCAGCACCGAACCCCAAACATAAATACCAAAATAAATATTTTGTGTGTGTGTGACTGCCCTCATAAATTCCTATTAAAGAGAGTGCGAGGGTTTATGCGTGTTTGTGCAAGGTGGTGACACTATTTCTCGAATCATATTTTTATAAAGTGATGTGTAGAACAATATTCACTATTGGGTATAATGGATGTAATTGAAGAGTGATGGATTAAGTTCAAACATTTTCTTGTTCAATTATTCTCAGCAATTTTATCATTACTCTTTATTAATTAAAATGAAGTTACATCTGTTTTGTTTTTATTTTAATAAGCTTTATACATCATGAAGTTATCCCTTTTCCTGCTCAGTAGTTTTCTCAATGTTTGATAATTCATTGAAGTTATGTCTGTGATTAATAATTATATAACGAGAAATAGGAAAGAATTATATGAATTTTAAAATTAAATATGTAATTTTACAGAGAAACGCCTCAAAATTTATTTGCTGTGCCCATACTCTGTCATTGTACATGTGTTTAGGGGTATTGTGTGATGTAGATATTCATTTTATTTTGGCAAACCAAATAATGACCTACAAAGAAGTCTTTACACTTATATTCCAAAACTGCCTTGAATCGTCTTTCGTAACATTATACCACAGTCACACCAACAAAACCGACACCAGCCCGAAAGAAACTTTTACATTACTCATACAGTGTCAAACTTTTGCAGAAAAAAAGAGGAATTTCTCAAAGTTAATGATAGGAATGCTGTAAGTTTTGTATGCTTTTAGAGACAAGATTTCAGGAACTAGTCTGAAGGCCTCCAAATGGAAATGCCAGGTTGGCAGCTATGATTAGCCCCTATGTCAAGAAATGGGTCGGCTCTGAGTCAATGTGGAATTGGTTTGGTTGTGTGACTTGGGTATATTAGAGATTGCGGGCATTCTTTAAAGAGATATATGAACAAAATATATGGAAATTGAATTGAGTATAGCTCTTGTTTGATATGTTAAACTGTACATTTTTCTTATATATATGTAGCTTTGTTGGACAGTATAATGTGAATAGTATTTTTCTTAATTGCAATAAAAATCTCAATATGATTCTAAACATTTATTTTTTCGCTATGTTAATATTTTATTCCTCCAAGTAGGTTGTTTTAAGAGCGTCTGTGTAGTAACTAACGTGAAGCTTATATTTTGAATGTTTATCAAAGTAAGAATAGTACAATGATAGACAATAACACAAATTATGTTGCTTTAGTAATTAATTTTTTCCTTTATTTTGCATTTGAGATATATCAAATTTTGCATCATATTTGAAACATAACTGAATTGGACACTCATTTCTTCTGTTAAAGGCCTTTACTTTCTTTCAAGAGCAAAACTTATCTAATGGATTCAGCTCTCTCGATCTTCATTCTCCCTCAACCTGCATCGCTTTTGCCACTATCAGGATCATTGCTATGTTAAGTTAGCCAATGACACCATTGGAACTTGGAAAAGCTAGGTTGTCTTTGTTCCCAGCTTCTTTTCAGGAATTCTCTCTGAGATCCCCAGTAAACATTCCAGTTTGTCTTCTGTGCTTGATCTTGAGCTTTGCTTTGATGGCGTGCATCATGCTCCTGCTAGCTGTCATTTGGACCTAGCCATATGCAGTCGACCAATGGCACAATTTAGACATTGGACAGTGCTTTCATTCTCCTAAGCTCTTTCCAAAGAGATGTCACTCCTCTTCCTCCTCCACCTCTTTGATGCCAGGCATCACAGCTACTACTTGCATCATTGATACCTTGGCCATGTGAAGCTGAGCGATGATGCAATATGATGTACACCTCTTTCTCGTCAGCTCCTTCCAAAGAGATGGTTTTGAGGGTGATGGGAATAAGCATGCAGTACCCCACTCTTCGGTTTCACTCCTCCTCCACCTCTTCGATGCTGGGCAGCACTTTAACTACTTGCATCATTGGCACCTGGGCCATGTGAAGCTGAGCGACAACGCGATTGGACCTGGGGCACTTCTTCCTTCCCAACTTCTTCCTAAGGGCTCTCTTCCGATCCTTCGTAGCCTGCTTCTTCAGCTTCCTGTCCAAGGTCTTGACCTCGTCTGAGACATGGAGCATCACCTTGCGATACTCAGCAAGTTCCTTGAACGCTTTCATTAAGCGCTTCTCCAAGCTCTATCCTTTGATGGTCATCCCATCAATGGGTGTGCTTAGGAATGTGTACTTTACTGTGAATGAGATTTCAGGGCCGAGAGCAGATAAGCGACTGGAGAGAGAAGAGCACTTGTTGATCAGCATCTGGGTGGCGGAAGCAGCCCGAGTAAAGTCTGCCAAGACTTTAGAGGCGGGGCACTTGGATGCAACTTCTCTGAACTCTTTGAAGTAGTCGTTTGTTGCAGCAAATTTCTAAACAAAGAGAGAAAGAAACATGAGGGTAAAGCGCTAGCATGACCGAGAAGGTCATTCATTTGTAACACAATCTGAAAAGGAGTAAGAGATTGTAGATGGATAGTATACAGATTTTCTTTCCATTTCCATATGACATATACAAATATTGACTACTTTTCAAAGCAACAGGCTATATATCCATTAGTTACAGTTTAAACCTTCATAACACGCCAAAGGCCTTTAAATTCCTGAGAGTATAAACAACTAATTCGAAATCATTAGGAAATATTAAAGAATTCACATTAGCGTTTACACCTGACATACACCATGATCACAGTACTTACTTTTGTGAAGGACTGTCCATTAATTGCCTTATCAGCCTTCTGCACCATCTCATCAACAATTTTCACCTGTCGACGCAAGTCTTTGATGATATCCTGTATCCTCTTCCTGATTGGCTTGATAATCTTCTCCACAAACTCTGCTTCTGTCAACCCGCAGCCCTTGGGCTTGAAGAAGGGCTTCTTGCTGACAACCTTCCACAGGTTCAGGGTGGAGATGGTGTCATCAAACAGAGCATGACTTGAGGTCATTGCACGAAGGAGAAGAGCGCATGCCCTGGAGCTCTTGTCGCAGTCCGTGTCTGCCTGACTGGACCCACATACAGCCTTGCAGGTTTGGATGTCTTTAAACTTCGGGCATTTGGAAAAGTGCCCAATCGCTGCTGATACAGTTTTAGAGAGCTCTTGGCATTTTTCCGATAAACTCTTGTTGCCGTGCTGTTCTGCTTTTGGACAAGTATTAGCCTCCTCTTCCCAGCAATGCCTATTTGTCCATTGCTTGATGTTGTGGGCACTGGGGTAACTTGTTTAGATAGTTCAGAAAGTGAGGATGACCTATCCTCAGTCTTAGCAGTGATCGGAACGATCTTAGACGAACGGTGGCGAAACTTCTGTCTCAATGACTTGAGGGAGCAAGTTGGGAGTTTGGGGACCTTCACAAAACCATGGCAACAGAAGATGCTAGAGATGAGCTCGTCATCTCGACTGGACAAGATAGAGGGTTGGATAGTCTGTAAAAGAATTAGGAGGCAAATGATTACTTTCGTTTGAAGCATGAAAGTGAAATCATGGAAGATCTTCTTTTGCAAGTCCGATTCACAAGGGAGTTGATAGGTTATGTTGAATGGAGATTGCTGGCAAATTTATCCCCATATTTTTTTACCAAAAAAACCCCCCCAAAACCGGAAGACGAAGATTAGCCTTCAAACATTCTCAAAATTTCCAATGGGTAGAAAGTTTCAAGGTGTATTATTCGTTGCTAACATATACTAGAATATATCCAAATGAATACACTCCCATCCTCAAAAATGGAAAGACAATGCATAAAACTGTGTAAATGATCAAGTTGGAAAACTAAATATTTATTGAGATAATTTTTAAAAGGCATGTGTGTGGGCAACACGCGTCAACTGCCGATTTTAATGTAATCTTTAATATAATGAGAATGCAGCCATTTACATGTATGATATGCAACATATCCATAATATAATGATCAAGGCGCTAACAATGAATATACTAAAATAACAGGGTAACATTGTAGAAGGTTGATTTTTAAAAAATGCGTAATTTGTGTATGAAATGTTACTTATAATATTCCTTCTACCGAATACTTACCCTCTAACATGCAAACAAAAGAACCAGAACTAATCAAACCAGAAAGATTTTAATGGTTTTCTTTGAAGGCCTCACTGTACGACCCCCTATAACAGTAAATTCTCCCAACCAATTTTTTGAATTTTCCCAACCGCTTTTCCATGAAAATATGAAATAAAACATGCATTTAAAAAAAATATTTCAACACTTAAATGTCTGGAATGGTAAAAAGAGCGGAACATTGCTTCGTGACGATTTACATTAACCTTAAATTTAATTAAATTACCTCTTTCTCGTCGGCTCTTTCCAAACAGTTAGTTTTGAGAGTGATGGGAAGCCTTTGCAGTCTCCTTCTCTTCGGTTTCACTCCTCCTCCACCTCTTCGATGTAGGGCATCACATCTACGACCTTCATCATGGTAACCTTGGCCATATGAGCTCAGCGATGATGCAATATGATATACAACTCTTTCTCGTCAGCTTTTTCTAAAGAGTTGGTTATGAGAGTGATGGGAAGCTTTGCAGTCTCCTACTCTTCAGTTTCACTCCTCCTCCACCTCTTCGATGCTGGGCAGCACATTAACTACTTGCATCATTGGCACCTGGGCCATGTGAAGCTGAGCGACAACGCGATTAGACCTGGGGCACTTCTTCCTTCCCAGCTTCATCCTAAGGGCTCTCTTCCGATCCTTCGTAGCCTGCTTCTTCAGCTTCCCGTCCAAGGTCTTGACCTCGTCTGAGACGTAGAGGATCGCCTTGCGATACTCAGCAAGTTCCTTGATCACTTTTATTAAGCGATTCTCCAAGCTGTATCCTTTGATGGTCATCCCATCGATGGGTGTGCGTATGAATGGGTATTTTACTGCGAATGGGATTTCAGGACCCAAAGCAGATAAGCGAGCGGAGAGAGAAGAGCATTTGTTGATCAGCATCTGTGCGGCGGAAACAGCCCGAGCAAAATCTGCCAAGACTTTAGAGGCGGGGCACTCAGATGCAACTTCTCTGAACTCTTTGAAGTAGTCGTTTGTTGCAGCAAATTTCTACAGGAAGAGAGAAAGAAACACGAGGGTACAGCATGACCAAGAAGGTCATTCATTTGTAACACAATCTTAAGAGTAAAAAATTGTAGATGGAAAGTATACAGATTTTCTTTCCATTTCCACATGACATATACAAATATTGACTACTTTCCGAAGCAGCAGATTTTATGTACATTAGTTACACATTGAAACTTAAATGCATGCCAGAGGCCTTTAAAATCCCCAGAGTATAAACCACTAATTCGAAATGATTAGGAAACATTAATATAAAAATGCACAGTAGCGTTTACACCTGACACACACCATGATTATGATACTTACATTTGTAAAGGACTGTCCATTCATTGCTTCATCAGACTTCTGCACCATCTCATCAACAATTTTCACCTGTCGACGCAAGTCTTTGATGATGTCCTGTAACCTCTTCCTGATTGGCTTGGTAATCTTCTCCACAAACTCTGCTTCTGTCAACCCGCAGCCCTTGGGCTTGAAGACGGGCTTCTTGCTGACAACCTTCCACAGGTTCAGGGTGGAGATGGTGTCATCAAAAAGAGCATGACTTGAGGTCATTGCACGAAGGAGAAGAGTGCATGCCCTAGAACTCTCGTCGCTGTCCTTTACTGCCTGACTGGACCCACATGCAGCCTGGCATTGGGTTTTGATGTCTTTGAGCTGCGGGCATTTGGAAAAGTGCCCAATGGCTGCTGATACAGTCTTCGAGAGCTCTTGGCATTTTCCCGATAAACTCTTGTTGCTGTGCTGTTCTGCTTTTGAACAAGTGTTAGCCTCCTCTTCCCAGCAATGCCTAATTTGTCCATTGCTAGATGTTGTGGGCACGGGGATTACTTTTTCAGATTGTTCAGAGAGTGAGAATGAACTATCTTCGGTCTTAGCAGTGATCGGAACGATCTTAGACGAACGGAGGCAAAACTTCTGTCTCAATGACTTGAGGGAACAAGTTGGGAGCTTGGGGACCTTCACAAAACCAAGGCAACAGAAGATGCTAGAGATGGGCTCGTCATCTCGACTGGGCAAAATAGAGGGTTGGATAGTCTGTAAAATAATTAGGAGGCAACTTAATGATTACCTTCGTTTGAAGCATAAAAGTGAAATCATGGAAGATCTTCTTGAGCAAGTTCGATTCACATGGGAGTTGCTAAATCATGTTGAATGGTAATTGCTGGCAAGTTTATTTATCCCCATATTTTTTACCAAACAAAAAATCTGAAGACAAAGATAACAAAAATTCTCAAAATGTCCAGCAAGGGGTAGACAATTTGAAGTTGTATTGTTGCAAACAGGGTTTTAAAATCTTTCCAAATGAATACACTCCAAACCTCAAAATGGAAAGACAATGGATACAACTTTGTTAATGAAATAATCTTTTTTTGATCAAGATGGAAAATCAAACATTTCATTGAGAGAGTTTTGAAAGTTTCGTGTGTGTGTGTGTGTGTGGGGGGCGCCCCCTTACTTCAGCAACACAACTGCCGACAATACTGCAATCTTGATGATAATGCAGCCGTTTACATGTATAATATGCAACATTTC
>BEXV01000396.1:0-37510 GCA_003118195.1 Hemicentrotus pulcherrimus
GGGGGTGATTGCCCAGGGGGTAATTGTCCTGATACGAAAATAAACAAATAATAACTGTAAAAAATATTCATATATTCAAAGACAAATCAAGTAATATCTTTCTTTTATAAAAATGAATATGCATTATTTACAAACATAAGTACAAATAATGAAAAACATGTCTATGATTCATATTCAATCCACTTGTGTAAGGCAATAGCAAAACCATGTCATGAAACTGGAAAATTGTATCCCCTTTTGACCAAATGCCCAAATCTTGACATTTTCAAATATTTACGAATATAAATATATTTATATTCGTATACAAATAATGAAATACATATGACGGGGAGGAGCAAAGATAAAGAGAGGAAAGAAAATCGAAAATAAAGATGATAAAAGATGACCCTCACCCACACCTTGACCTCCAATAACGATGATAGGCCTATGACGTTATTATTTCGCTTTGATAGGGTTTTTGATGCTATAACTTTTTAATAATAATATTCAAATGCTTCTCTTAAACTCTGTTTTTATTTTCAACCGTAGATAATCATATATTGTCTGCTCTGAAATTGTTAGTAACAATTTTGTTGTTCTTTTAAATATAATTTTGTTTTTGTTTTGTCCGGATATTGTCACCATAGGCTTTCATTTTGTTTTGTTTTGTTTGTGGTAACAGCGATAAACACGATAACAGCTAGCTACTTCTGAAAAATCAAGCCAACGCAATGTCTCGATAGCCTTTTGCGTCGCATATTGAAATGAGCAAACATGACAATGGCGTATAACGTAATTCGAACATGAGTTCTATGGGCATACAATAAGGTTTTGAAATTACCCATGAGTTAATTTTTCGGACATAGTTGCGTTCGTGTTGATATTACTTTTGTTAAATATGCGATGTAATGGTTTAGAAAAAAAAAATATTTGCATTTCTTTCTATTTAGCCTATACTTCGTTTTATTATGTTTGTTTTTACGATAGTTCTATTATTTTATGATTCGATTTCCAATACATAATTTGAATTTAAATTCGCATTTGAATGTGCACCTGGTACGGTACTTGCCTTCCCCTATAGCTCCTCAGCATAAATACTAATGCCCTCTCATGGCTGGGCCCACACCATATCACTGATAGTTTTATATCGAAGTTTAAAAAAAGAGAGGTATAACAGAAATGATGAGGAAGACGTGGGGTCGAAACAAATTCAAGAAAATCTAAATAAGGAAAAGAAGTTGAAATATATTTGCCAATGACACATTTCGAGTAGTATGCACGATGATTTAGCCTACATTATATTCAAAAACTGTAAAGCTAGCAATGTTGCTTTGTTGTTTTTGTTGCTAGTGTGTAATTGTCAGAGATTTTAAAGCCTTTTCCCTTACTCTGGAAATATAATGGCGCCACATTACACCTGTCATCATTTTACTGCTGGCCGCTGCCTGAAGTGGCGCTTTACAACTAGCATATCCCTGCTCCAATAAAGCTCTTGATCTCTTTACGGTAATTAACGTTCAGCGATCATACGGAGACTGTGGGTCGGAGTCACTCTCCGTCAACTGTAAACTTCTTGGATTACCCTCGTAGTTGTTAAAACAATCCTGTGTACAATTATTGTATGAAGATATTACGGAAGAAACAAATAACAGAGAGTGAGATAGAAAGACCAGTGTCATCGAAATACACAATCAACAGGAATTAAATTCACTTATATTTTTACTACGTTGCGTTGATTACATGAACAAGTGAACGATGCAGCTACCGTCTTCAAGAGCTCGAGTGCAGCGGCAGTGATTTGGAGAAAGCCCCCGCTGCCAAGTATGTACGGACAGATTTGATAGGGAGTATATTGAAAACAACCGTACCCGATGGGAAAGTGACGTTTTTGGAAGAAAGTTGAAATCGGACGGTGGGAGTAGCGATGAATTTATCCGGTTCTGAAAACAGTTTAGATTCCATCAGCAGTCCTGATGGATCTTTCGCGAAACTCTGGGGAACAGAATCGGCTTTGATGCGAGGATTAAAAGATGGTAAGTTTACAAGAAAGGTCGAAAGTTTACATTGGTTACGGGTTTATCACGATGCCAATACACGTACCGATATGTTATGTACTACTGCACTGGTATACTGGAGTCAGGGACTTGTAAGTTCCCTGCTGGAGTGTAGGATATGTGCATAGTGCGGTGCAGTGATCTGTACAATACACATGTACATGACAAATTGAAATCCATGCATAGTTTTTCTATTTTATCAATACATCTTTCATTTCATTTGTGATTTGTTTTGTCTTTGTAAAGAGTTTATTAGATTGGACAAATTAGATGTCGTGGTATACCTACTTTATTTTTGAAAGAAAATACATTTTGTTAAATGAATATACTTTTGTTCTGTTGTGCTATGTTATTTGAATTGTTATCAGTAGCTGTTTTCAAACATCACAATCTCCATTGATTAAATTATTTGTTATTGTTTTTTAAATTTTATTGTGTATGTCTTCAACTTTTCATCAATTATTATAATCATTATAATTATCAATAAACAGAATACATGTATGTATCAACTGGTTTGTCATTCACAATTTCTTCTTCTTCTTCTTCTTCCACTGGAGTACATTCCTCCCTATAGAGTATTGTCATACTATGCAGTTTCCACTATACAAAACTGTAGGTTCATTACTGGTACCATTATTATTTTTAATTTTTCCTGATGGAATATATTCTGACCGCCTTATTGAAAATTTTAAGCTTTATTGCGTATATTGCAAACCTAATACTTTTTTGAAGGTTTCTAGACTGAGGAAAAAAATGGAAAGTTCATGCTGATCCAACTAATGTACATGTATACAAGCTGTGGTAAAAAAATAAGAAATAGAAATATTTTTGAAATACATTTATTTTCAATTACACTATTTCAGCTTACACTAAAGGGAAAATAACTCATAATTATGATGTCAAATTGACTATGATAATAGTAAAATTGAAGTGAGAGATGCAGATCAGTGAATGTACTTTAAAGGGCAATTCAAATTATCCAATCTTTGTAATGACTTCATTTGTATGAGAGCAGAAAGATAAGAGAGACATCAGAACAATCATAAGAGGTAATGAATGTTTGAAGTATGAAATCACTGCATCTGTTTAAATCTCAAATTTTGAATTATGTTAGTTGATTGTGACATGGTCACAGACAACTACATTGTATCCTACTTGTTATTGACAAAATATCCTTCCGTCTCAAAAGATACATACCATATATACAGTAACAGTACACTGTGTTTACCTAAAAAGAATAGACCTTCCTGAAGTCATACACTCGTACATTTTGAACAATTTGACATTTTAGTAGTTTTGTGTGTTTGGACTAAATAGGTGAGTTCTACACCACTACATCACAGTGAAATCACTGATTAGACCAATTTCAAATTACATTACATATAATTGCAACAATAAAAAATCACAAATCTCTTATTGTTTGTCAGATTTTGTTCAAACTTTCACCAATCTGCTTCTTTAATTTTGCTGTTCTCTGTCAGAGAAATTTGCTATTAAGGTCGGATTTTCCTTTAAGGAGAATCTACATGTATGTATGCCAATTACCTACAGGTATAGGAACTAGATGATCCTTGTATTTAAGAGAAATCCAACCCAAATTGACAACTACAGTAGAGGTGTTGTGGTCGAGTGGATACGTCGCCGGACTGTCGATCACAAGGTCCGCGGTTTGAGTCCCGCCGCCGCACTAATGTCTTTAGCAAGACATTGATCTACATTTGCCACACTCCACCCAGGTGAAGCAAATGAGTACCTGGTAGGAATTTATTCCTTGAAATGCTAGAGAGCCGTATTGCAGCCGTGCTAAAGCCAGGGTAATAATCGGGAGCGCCAGGAGGGTCAAATCTGACTGACATGAGCGCTATACAAGAACCCACTATTATTATTATATTATTACATCATGTACTCTAAACGAAGACAGAACAATCAGAGAAACAATCAGAGAAGCAAACTGATAAAAGTTTCAATTGAATCTGACTACCTATAAGAAAGTTATGACTTTTTGAAAGGTGTTATCACTTTATGGGCACTTCAAATTGACTGAAGCGGTAATGTCAATGTGATGAACTGTCGTACTACTTTCCCATTTGTTTCAACATATAAGATGACTAAAATTTAAATTTTTCAAAAATTCATGGCTCAGGAGTCAGGAGGGTGTATTCTTTTTTGAGGACCTATAATATAATATGCTATCCATAATATACTTTGAGTAGTGCCCCAAGGGAGAAAGAACTTAGGAGAAAAACAGAAATTAGTGATATTTTTGTACATGGCTACATGTAATGGGAGAGTTATCCATGTCTTACGTCACAATCCAATGACCAAGCTACCAATACATGCATAAACTTGATCTCATATTCCAAACATTCATAACTTCCTTACTATTGATCAGATTCATTTCAAACTTTTGCCATTATGTTTCTATTAATTTTGTGCTTTCATACAAATCTACTTATTACAAGGGTTGGATTGCCCTTTAAGCCTAGGGTTTTAGATAATTCAATAGTCATCAGGTCATAGGATCAGAAAAAAAGTAATTTTAGAACTTGTCATCAATCAAACACAAAGTGACAAGTTGCCAACTTTGGTTTCCTTATAAATGAGCAACTCTGTGCATACACAGTACTTGAGACTGATGACAGTTATCCCTTTGCTTGTATTTATATTTTGATGAAAGACTACTGGTAGATCTTTTTCGCAGGGATAGGAAAAATGATATCTAGTGAATATACATGAATATACATGTGATCAAATACTTCATTAAAAAGGTGGACAAATTTGGTAGTTTTGTAATGAAGAGCTGCTCACAAGGATACTCGCAGATTGACCGTGTGTTATCCATAAAGAGTATTTTATAGGATCACCACCTACGTTGTACCTGTACCTAGTATACATGTTCCAAGTCCCAAGTGATGTTCAGAATTATGACTTTTTAAAGTTTGTTTGTCTTTAATTGATTGAGATTTCCATCATTTCCTCGAACTTTCTTTGATTTCTTTCTCTCATTTTTATGTTTTGGATGAAAATAGTGTCAGTGTGGACTTCCCATTTAAATTTTAGAAGATAAAGCTGCATTCATCAGAGTTTTGTAATACTTTCCTTGTGCTCTGAAGCTTCTTTTATAAATATCGTTCATTGATATACATTTTGTAAAGTACTGACACATTTTTCCAATTTTCATGGTGTAATACATTAATAATTAATTTCCATTAATACATGTATTTGGTCTGGTTAACGCTATAGTTAATAATGTTAGAAACTTAATACCGTTCCATCATTGGGTCTACTGAATTGTTTTAAATTGTTGGTATTACATGTAGTATGAGCTTAGATACATTGTACATTAGGTCAGTGATACAAAGTTTTGCGAAATAGGGTTCTGGTCTGAACAAGCAATCTACTTCTTGACCTTGCTATGGCTTGCTTTATGTATAAATAGTGGTACAAAGAGATTAAAAAAACAAATTTAATGCCCAGGATTACATGCGGGATGGAGACTGCCAAACTACAATACAATCCTAACTTCCTTATCTATTTTGCTCTTGCCGCTTTTATGAAGCTGTTACTGTTACTCTTTTGGAATAATCCCTTCGCTTGTCAGTCTCTCTTCAGTGACTCTCCTTCATTCTTTGAAATTATCTCTTACAAGATTTAAGACTTTTCATTTTGATTTTGACAGACATCTTCTTTCCTTGTATCTCTTGTAGCTTCTTTCATGTTTATTTATTCAGTGACTACATTGATTAAATCCACCATTTTTTCTTCATAGTGATAAGCAGTACTGTAGTAGAAGTAGTAGCAGTACAAGTAGTTAACGGAAGAAAAACAAGTTACCCATGTAGATTAATTCGCTTGTTTGATGGCTGCCTTAACACTTAAAAAAAAACATATTTGATATAATGCACAGGCATTTACACATCCCGAACACCATTTTGAAAAATGATAGATTTCTTTGACTACCACAATGTATGCACTACTGGAAAACTCAATAAATAAAACATCAAAGTTTGCTCATCTGACTTTGGGGTTAGTAGTGCGCATACATTTGTACAATGTATATGCCATTTGTTGGTGCCTTGCACGTGTATACATGTAATGGCACGGCAGCGAGGAGAGTCACATGATCAAAAACAGGTATCTGTTTGCATTTACCGGTACACTGCAAATATCTGTGAAACTTCGGCAGGCATTTAAAGAAAACACACTCCAGAGATTCACATTAGGGAGGCGAGTTGGCTCAGTCGGTAAAGCGTCCGTCTGTCGAACCAAAGATCCCGGGTTCGACTCCCACCCAAGCAAATGACTGAAGCGTGCGATGTGCGTTAACGTGCCCCTTCCCTTGTTCATAGACAGGTTATGTCAAATGGAAAACACTCCGTCCCTCGGATAGGACGTTAAATGGAGGCCCCGTGTAGAGAAGAGTCACTACCTTTGCACGTTAAGAACCCACTGCACTATTCGTATAAGAGTAGGGGGAAACCCCGATGTAGTGGTCTACCTGCACACACCCCCAGTATAGTACGATAATACTCTGTGAAGAGGTCTGTACTCATAAGGAAGAAGAAGAAGAAGATTCAATTTTTTGTTGCGTTTGGGGCTAGGTGCTATGCTATGCAACTACCGGCAAAACACAGAAATGTGAAAAAAAATCATCAATTTTGGGTTGCAGTGTGAGTGAAGGTAATGTCTTGATTTAAAGCATTTATTGCTTATTTATTCCGAAGCTGTCAATTTGAACACTCTACTCCAGATTGCTATTATAAGTCTGTTACTCGGTCTTTGAAAATTTCATCATTCTTTCTCTGGGCATCTCAATATAAATTTATGCCTGTCTCTAACTCTCCTGCTCTAGCCTAAGACCTCCTTACTCTTCTCGATATCTCTTTTTATATTACCTCATCTTTTGTTTCCATCGAGTACAACTGTTCCAACATTCATTGCCTACAATTGTTCTGTTTGTACAGTAGCTCTATCTAAATTATCTCCAAAACATCCTTCATATGCCTTTCACTTAAGCATCTATAGTGAAGACCTGAAGGACACCAGAAATCTTTCGTTTTTATTCCGCAGGCACACAAGACATCCACCTACTTCATCTAGAAGCCTGTTCAGTGTTCAGACTACAGCAAATTTATATGAAACTTGTACAAAGAAACGTCATGTTGAGAATCATCATATAACGAAAGGAGCGTACAGACTGGACAAAAACATTAATGAAAGTAGTTTTGAAGAGTTCGGTTGATATGACAGCTGACCAATCATGAGTGTATGCTCGCGATAAGCCCCTCTCAGTTATACAATTTTTGTAGGATTTGATATATTGTTCAGACAAGATCGGACCCCCGATTCTTTATTAAGTTTCATTTGAAAAAATGCTCACACATGCAGTACGTTATACGGTGTTCAGACTAGAAAAACGTAATTACTTATCATAAAGTTATACAATGAATTTCCACAGTCAGAAAGCAGGGTGGGTCTTCTGTCACCAGGACTATACATTCTAATTATGACATGATAATAGATCTCCAAGGCAGAATTGTACATTACTATAAGAGAGAAAGAAGAAAGAGGGTTACATCAAAGTGAGGAGACATTATTGGGAGCGCCAAAATAACCTGGAGATGCACAATAAAAACATTGAAAGCTCCAAGGAGCTGGAAGGGAAAAGGGAGAAGATTTCTTTAGTGCTCACAAATTCATCCCTCGGCAAGGAAAGATGTTTTTGTATACCTCTCTGTTGCTTCTTTTTCTACACCTACGTTCTATTCAGTGGTGTATTATTCTCTGTCCTACATGTATCTCAGAAGACTGATTATTGAATGGATCAACTAAGCCTGGAGAAAAGAAAAAGATTTGGCTTAGTTTAGTCAAAGGACCTTAGAACCGAGGGGAGAATTAAATCCATGCTGTGACTGCCTTCTGTGTGATTTTTACAGCAGGATTAGCCTTTCATGGTAGACAAATAAAAAGGGCAAAAATAGAAATGGTTAGACTTAGAGTGAAAAACGCATATAGCGTAGCTAGGTTTTTTTTACAGAAGATCCCTTCGTCTTTGATAAGCTCCAAGTCTTAGCCTGGAGCCCTAGACCGACAAAGTAGGCTTCATATGTGATACATGGGGATAAATATATAGTTGTAAACAGAAACAGGGTTACTTCTAATGTTGCACAAGACACAAGAGTGTTCAATATGAGTTTACCAGGGGGTGTGTAGGAAAAGATGGAAACAATTTTGCTCAATTTAATCCTGCATACATACAGTGTACAGTTGAGGTTTTGTTTTATGAAAGGATGGATGTCAAATAGGAGAATGGTGATTTTTCGGGATCTTTACAGACATAAGAAAGCCTTTATTTAATGAACGAAAGAGGACAGATGTTTATGGATGCTTTTATCATTCCTGGAACATGGAAGGCTGCTATCAGAAATCCCCCCCCCCCCCCCTTTATCTAATTTGCTGAACTTCCTCCTTTTCTATCTTTATTTGCTTTCTTCATTGTCACATCATTGTTACCCNTTTTAACCTTGATCTATTTTACTGCCCCCTCCCCTCATATGTCTCGCTCCCATTTATTCTTGCAATCTCTCTCTCTCTCTCTCTCTCTCTCTCTCTCTCTCTCGCTTTCTCTCTCGCTCTTTCTTTACATATAAGCCTTTCTACCTCCCTCCTTCCTTCCCTCCTTTCATTCCTTCCCTCCTTTCATTCCTTCCCTCCATCCTCTTTCCTTCCTTCCTTCCTTCCTTCCTTCCTCTTTCCTTCCCTCCTTCCTACTTCCTTTCCTCCTTTCTCCTTACTTGACTCCTTCCTTCCCTCCTTCCTCTTTCCTTCCTTCCTCTTTCCTCTTTCCTTCCTCTTTCCTTCCTTCCTCTTTCCTTCCTTCCTCTTTCCTTCCTTCCTTCCCTCCTTCCTCTTTCCTTCCTTCCTTCCTCTTTGCTTCCTCTTTCCTTCCTTCCTTCCTCTTTCCTTCCTTCCTCTTTGCTTCCTCTTTCCTTCCTCTTTCCTTCCTTCCTTCCTTCCTCTTTCCTTCCTTCCTTCCCTCCTTCATCTTTTCTTCCTTCCTCCTTCCTTCACTCCTTCCTTCCCTCCTTCCTCTTTCCTTTCTTCCTTCCCTCCTTCCTCTTTCCTTCCTTCCTTCCCTCCTCCTTCCTTTGTTCCTTCCTTCCTTCCTCTCTTCCTCTCTTCCTTCCTTCCTCCCTCTCTTCCTCTCTTCCTTCCTTCCTCCTTCCTTCTCTCCTTTCTTCCCTCCTTTCATTCCTTCTGTGTTATTCATCCTATAAATGATTTAAATTTGAAATTCTTCCTAGCCAATCCCAGAACAAATTGGCATGTTTATGGTTTTATGAATCATGTAATGTACACTGTATTTGAAATTTCTGATGAAGAGGTGCAGTACTATATTGTAGATCAATTTTATACCACTCTCATGTTTGGTTTGGTCAAGAATGAGGCCCAGTGAGTCTATTCAAAGGGTTAGTAAGTCAGGTTGGGCGCTCTGCCACATTTTTACCACAGTAGGGGGTGTTGGTGTGCCCTCCTTCTATAAAGGACCTTCTTGTTTGAGGTTAATAAAGCCAGAGCCTGTCTGCCAATACCATATTTTTTACAGAAATGGGTAGAAAATTGGCAATTCTCAGCAAAAAATGCTGGCTTGGAGGAAAAATATATTAACCTCATTTCTGACCACTATAATATGTGTTATTATGTCATTATGTGGAGAGCTAATTTCACTATTGTCCACATATCAGATTGACAGATATGTTATAATTTTTGATGACAAGATACTGTAAGTCTCCCTAGATCATGGCTTGAAGGTAATTAGCAAAAAGGAGGTGGAAGACAACCTTTTTTTCCCCAAGTCCTTAAAAATATATGTAGATGTAGATCCATAACAATCAGTTTGGAAAGTGGAAACTTATTTATGAAGTTGAAGTTAGATGTCATTATAAAAATCATTGTTTATTGAACATTTCAAATATTTAAATATTTGGTTAAATTTCTCTCACAGAGAGGAGACAGGTTTTTACAAAAAGCCCATCATTCCTGTCCTGTCTCCTAATAATTTCATTAATGAACATGTTTAGATTGTTTTTCTTGTTCTTCTTGTCTTTTTCCGCTTATGTTTTTATCATGTTATATATGGATATTATTTTGTTACTTTTATTTGTTTGTTTACCTTTGTATATTTTTAATGGAAGTATTGAATAAAATGAACTGAACTGACCTGAAGTGAACTGAGTACATCCATGTACACTGTACAACCATTGTATTATTGATTATGCATGCATGGTGTGTACATGTACTTTATTTAGTTGAGATTCAGGAGGACATTAACTTTATATTAGCTCTCTTCTGGATCTTGTCACATGATTTGTACTTTAAATGCCACTTTCAAGAATTGCAATAAAATGTTGATTTCTTTAAAGAAAGTGCTATCCATTGGCACTCTAATTTGGTCTTGAGGCAAGTGGGATGCAAATCAGTTCATGTTATGAACTGGGACACACAGGGGACAGGGATGTTGATTTATTTTTTTAGGGGGCGGGGTCCATAAAAATCACCCTGTATGGAACAACACTGGGTTTTAGATTTGTCACTGTTCAGATATGTGGTTTTATAAAAGTGTAATATACTTCCCATTTCTTTTATCTTAACAAAACAATACTTCTTTGTTGCGGCAGCTTATAAATGGGATCATACATTGAACATGCCTTTTTGCTGTTTTCTTTAAAATGATCTCTTAACACATTGTGATTTCCATTACCCACTTTTAACTATTTATTCTCAAATCATTGTTAATGTAGAGTATTTTGCCATTATTCTGTGCATCATAGGGCTACAAAGTTTAGTTGCCCCATTGTGGATCTGCATTGGCGGCGAGTGGCAAGTTGGCAACGTTTGTATGAATTAAATTGGCATATTGTACGAGTTATCACTTTGCAGCTGTTGGACCACCCTCGTCTGTTATCAATGTTGTGTCTGTCATTTATCATTCACTGACAGATGTTACTATGTTCACGTTCATGATCCATACACCACCCCACACCCGAAAGTCCGCAGCAAACTTGACACTGAAATTGCTTTAGTCCTGCCCTAAAGTTGATATAGGGTACATGTACACTGAAACTTCCTCAAGAAATCCAAAAAACTTCCTCAAGAAATCCAAAATAAACCCTTAATATATGGACCCAAAATTGCAGTTAAATTAATCTTGTATTACTGTTTTTATGGTATTACGAAAGTAGTATTTACATGTACCACTATGGTTGGATGAGTAAAACATAAATACTTGCTTGTTAATTAATCTGCAAACCTTTTGGTTACATGACTCTGTAGGTGATCAAAATGTTGGCCAGGTTTCCTAGTAGGCTAAAGGTTGGCTGAAGATTGATGGCACAGTGGTAGTTTGTATAACTTCAAAGTCCTACATTTACCGTATAAGCTTCCTTTTGTCTTTGATAGGACCTGAAGCCATGGTTCCCTGACCTGAAGCCATGGTTCCCCTGAGTGCTTAATAAAGACAAACATAATACTGTACCAGCTTTCTTAGCAGTCAAGTATAGTAAACATCATACATCGTCCCATCAGAAATGTATCATTCTGTTTGTTTTTTGTTTGTATTTTTAGATAGGCCTACATGCAGTTGGCTTTAAATCATACTGCATAGTTTTCTTGTGTCACAGGTTCCGTAGTTTATTTCACGTTCATGTAAAACCCTAAAAATTATTAACATCTCTCTCTCTCTCTCTCTCTCTCTCTCTCTCTCTCTTTTTCTCTTCTATTTCATGACAGGTTCTCTAGCTGGTTTGTCTGATCTGGTCCATGACAAAGATGTCGCAGCTAAGGCAGTAGCCTTTGTCGTCAACAGCAGTCGAAGAGGGATAGTTCCTTTATGCGCTGATGTGGCTGCTGTTTTAAGAAACAAACTCAAGTAAGATTTGTTAACATATCCTCTGCACAGAGCACAGAGAAGCATTACACAAGATATATTAACGTCAATGAGAGGGGGGAAGGGGGGGGGATATAAGTAAATGATTATCTTTGACATCCAAAACAGATAATATTTTCAGGTGCCTTGATCATGTACATGTAGGAGCAAGGGTCAATTGTACCCATATTGAACCTTTGCCTGTTACCCTTGTCTTCTAACTATTCTGGCCTCAACAGAATGGAATACATGTGTAAATTTAACTTGTAATATGATATCCAACTGTACATTTCCCACAAAGCTTCATAAATATTATTAATCATTGTCTTAATCATTGAAATAGTGCAATGATTTTCTTAACTTCTGTCAGCTAAGTTGGAATAAGCTGTTCTAAAGTTTAAATGTCTCCCAAATTGTTTCCATGAGCATACATGTAGCATGAGATATTGGACAGAGCTTTAAAAATGTGTGCCTCATATTACTGCATTTAGTGCATGTTGGATGATCTCTGCAAAGTTGCGCTACTGAGATTGTGAGTCAGTCAGATGGGCATCTTCTGAATCTTTGTTTGTCAAGCCTCCTTCTCTACATTCCTGCATGGGCATTGAATTGAAATGAACCAACTAACAATGCCTGACCACCCTTAACGGGCTTGTAAGGGCACCCTATTCATTGTCCAACGTTTCTATGGTCGGCCACTTTTCACCCCCTCTCTAGAATTCAAGCGTAGCCGAGCTGCGCTGGAGATTGAATCCAGGGATTAACACCAAGCCTTCCGCATGGTAGGCAGACTTTGTATCATGTCTGCACACTCCATTTGATTAGGGGGCTTGTGAGAGGAAAAGGGTTAAGGTATAGCTAGACAACGGCAGGATACAAAGAAATCTGGGGACTGGAAACTTTGCTGAAACCCTCCCAACAAGGAACTAAATGTCGATTCTTGATAATATTTCTGTAAGAAAGCCTCGCTCACATATTCCATGGTATTAAAACCACCATGATAAATGGCCAAGGTGAACGGCCATGGTAAACTGCCATGTTAAAAGGCCATGGTAAACCGCCATGATAAATGTCTGTGGTAAACTGCCAGCATAAATGGCAATGGCCATGGTAAACCACCATGGTAAAAGTCCATGGTAAAATTGGCTGGCCCAACTTCGTGTAGTGGGCTTCACATTTGTTTATCTCATCTCAAAATACATTCAAAATATATTGCGATTTATCAGGTTGAGGGTGAACGAAACTGGACTCGTCTAGTAGCAGAAAGATGGTCATGAATCAACTATATTTCACAAAGTCGGAGGCTCTTTTCAAAAACTGCCACAACAGTTAATGCTTGCATTCTTTTGACTTGGACTTGACTTGGACTGGAAAAGGACTATCAAATCGCTATTTTATCAAATTGAATTAATGTATGACCAATTATACAACCTTTTTCAAGAAGAAATTCCTCAGTCATTCCATATAGAAAAGAAAAACTCAGGAAGAATTTTGTTGTGAGAAAGAAATTAAGCAAGATATGCCAGGCAGATCAGAAGAGAGAGATTTATAAAGAGGGTATTCAGAGAAAGAGGAAGATCAAAGCTTGGTGAATAGCTCAGGAGGTAGCTAAGAAAGAGAGAGAAGGAGGAATTAATATACAGTTACAAAGAGAATTTTTTTAGTTTCAATGGCCAGGGCTGTAGATGATGCAGAATATTAACTACATTTATGCCAAGAGTTATAACATGTCCTTACGAAGAATATTTTCAACTTAAAAAATGACTTTTGAGTTGTTGTATTGAACAAAAGTTGAAACATTAATTTTATGGATTAAAAAAAAAGGAGATATTTCGAAAATGTAATTATGATCGAGGGTCTGCGTTTCAGTGATTAAAATTACTTATACTGTTTTCACACTGGCAAAATTTTGCTTAACCCCATACTATAAGTGGGGTTAAGGGGGGGGGCGGGGTCTTAGCCCCACCTATAGTTCAGGGTTAAGCCTATTCCACTTTCTGTTCGGACTCATATTTACCAAAGTGGGCTACCCCCACCTACATGTATAGTACGGGGTTAACTAACCCTGCAAAATAGCAGGGCTAACTCTGCAATTGTGGTGCTAACTCCTGCTAACCCTGCCATTGCGGTGCCAAGCAAATGAATGAGAACAGAAACGAAAAATAGTCAGGTACTACGCAATGGAGGGTATCACAGCTGGCCAGATGTGAAGTAAGGAGCCCACTGTCTAATCATATAGTCCGGGGCTAAGAATTGCAGTGAGAACAGCATAAATCTTCTTATTCCGGAATAGGCGCTAGTACAGGACTAAAAACAGTGTGTGTGAAAAGCCAAAAAAATGGTCGCGGGTTAAGGATAGTACGGGCCTAAGCAAAGTACGTGGTTAAGCAAAACCAGTGTGAAAAGAGTTTTACTCAGTGAAGAAAATTCTAGTAACAACATGTAGTTAGCATGGGGACTGTCTCTGAAAGGACCAGGATAAAGGACCAAGTCTATCACCCTTCCTACAAGAAACCTTTAGCATTAGCCAAGACGAAGGCTAAAAGGCCTGTACAGGTATTCTACTAAAATTTTAGACCCAATGCTGGGCTAAACCCTTTTTTTTTCTTAAATCTGGGTTAACAAAGGCAGTTAGTCTGAGGTCTAAATTTACCTTTTTTACATGTGATTTTAGGCCTGGCCTCGGGCTGTACTGAATATGGACCCATGAGCTCTAAATTTACATCATCCAGTACCCACTTATGTGAAGAGGTACATGTTTTGTAGACAGTCTACATGTACTAACGCTTTCACCAGCTCATTCAGCGCATTTGTTGGGACTCCAAGACAAGTAGGATTTTGATGCAGTGCCAGCCAGCGCAAGAAAGGCGGTAGTAAAGAAGAGAAGAAAGTCTCATCAATTGTTATTTGCTGACCGGCTTAACACTGCCTACTCTGTGGGTCTGGAGTGAGGAAAACAAACAAAAACAACAGGCAGGCGAACAGATATTTGGAATAGTTATGGTACATCTTCTTGTGCCTCCAAAAAGAATTAACCCATAGCAGCACAAAGTCTCCCTTTTAGTGATGTTTTTGCATTTTCTTTTGATCCGGAATGCTAGGAATTAGACATTATATATTTGAGCAGAATGAAAAAAAAATTATAAACAATTTTTATTCCCAATGCAATATACATGTATCTTGTGCTGTTTTTGAATAAGGGTGATTTAATTGCAACTAATCATAAAATTCTCTGGGTTAGCAAAGCGGTATTAGTATAAAAATCACTGTTTTTGTGTACAAAGTTACATTTTTGTGGTAGGATTTTGCCAATTTCTTTCACATACATGTAGGTTCATTTGATTATCCCTATTTCCCCAAGCTATGAAGGACTCGATAATAGACTAATTGTTTCCAGCTTGAGGAGAGAAAACTCTATAGTGATACAGTATAAATAATAAATTATACAAGTTTGATCGCATGAATGTCCGCAACAATACATCATGTAGGAGAATGATTTATGGGGCTTTTAAGTATCATTTTTACAAGCCTTATATGTAGATTTAACTGTGTTTGAATTTTATTTAGAGATGTTACTCAGAGATATTTGGTAATAGATCCTCACTATAGCTTGAGAACTGTGTAGGCCTTTTTTTTAAAACTCAAGTTTGATAAAACTAAAAGAATTTATGATGATGAAAGCTTTCCACATCGCCATCGTATATCAAGATCAGCCTTGTGAATAAATTACGCCTAGTTCAGATATGACTTTGGCTTTGGCTGTATTTTTTTTGTTTTTTTGATGAGTATTGAATGATATGCTTCACATTTCTGTATCTCATAACACAGAGCAAAGTGAATATTTACTGTACATGTACAATGTAGAACCTCTGTTGTGCGCAGTTGTCATGCCATTCATTCACACACACACACAAAATCATTGGTGTTTTGGGTTTTTTTAGGTGGTGGTTTACTCTGTCATAACAATTGCATAGAGTTCAATGCAAAACAAAATAAAGAGTGTTATTTTCATGCAAGCAAGCTTGAAAAGTAGCCCTGAAATATGTTAAGTATTTTTTTTTACCCTGAAGCCTATATGGAGTAATCAGAATAAACATATCATTTTTTAAAAATATGTTATATACCTTTGAAAAACTTATTTTCTAAAAAGTGTGAAATTTTCAAGATTTGTTGAGATTGCTATTAGTCCATGGATGGAAAAACACATCCAACATAATTAGCATCAATCAGCCGTATTCCTCACCTCAATTCCCCTGCCCCAATTTGCTCTATTCCTTTTCTTTCTCAATATCTCACATCTGTAATCATAAAACTCAGTCTAGAATTCTTCCAAGTTACGGGTACACAATTTAGAGTTTCATATTGAACACAAATATCACATGTCGTATAATTTAATGAGTCACTTTCTTGACAGCAATATCCCACCGCTGCCACCAGATTACGGATGGTTAATTTGGATGATTTAATTTTTTCTTCAAGGGATTATTAAACTCTGTTGGGAGTTTGATATGTGCAAAATTTAATAAGAAGTGTAAATAACACATGAGTTGCATATTAATTGGTCCAAACAATGGCTTGGACTTGGGGTAAATTAGACTTGTGTGACTTGGAGTTAGTTTAGTAGCACCTGCCTGATTCAGGGAAATGAATTTGACTATTAAACTTTGGTCTGTATGAATGAGCCCCATGATAGAATTATAGAATCATAGATTATAGTGGTCCCATCTCAACAATTACCAATGTGACAATGAGAATAGTATACCTCTTTGAGAGTCCACTGCACAGCTAGACTGCATGGAGATGAATAAATTAGCACTACCATGCAGAAATTGCAGTAAAGCCTAAGAAAAGATTTATGTCCAGATGAACCCTTTGTCCTGCTCTTAGTACAATTGTCAGTTCGGGTGATCAAACATAACCCTCACAGCTGCAAGGAATGCCATTATAAGGACTCTTAGCACATTCACTATTTACAAATAAAGCATGTTGTATGCACATGTTGTTCATGGAGATGTGAAAATCTATGTAAAGAACAGTATCATCGATTTGCCATAAATTTGATAAAAAGGAAACAGATTTAAGTAAATTTAACTTGCTTTATGATTTCAACTACCCCCTCTTTAGTTTGCTCCACAAAAAAATCAATTAGCATTTTAGTGAGCATTTTAGTGAGCATTTTAGCAATTAATGCCCCAAATGAATATCATGAACAGGTGGCCTTATACATTCTTTACATGCAGTAAGAAGTCTGTTTCTATCTTCTTGATTTGAATAAGCCTGTGAAAATGTATACATTTCCAGGCAAACTTACAGTTACTTAGGAAAACAGCAGAAAAGCGTTAGAACTTATTTGGAAGGGAATAGATTGATGGTTGATCGAAATTGTGTTCTATATGAAAGTGGAATAATGAATTGAAATGCTGCATGCAATGACGGATCCAGCGTTGGTTGATCGTTGATCAAAATTGGTTTCTATTTATGATGAAAGGGAATTAAGTAATACTTTTTTTAAAGTACATTTTAATTGGGGACACATGTATAGATGTACATGTATGTCAGAAATATGTGGCGAATCACATTTAAAATAATCTTATAACATTTAGTTTACTATAAATATGTGACAAGTCAAAATAACATCTTAAAATGTGCTGTTCCCTTTTAAATCTGAACATTTCTGAAGTTTCTTTACTTAATGATTGACAAATTTGTCTGTATATTGATCCTCAGGTTAGAACGTACCATTGAGAAGCAGCGAACAGAGATTCAGAGACTGATGAAGAACAGTGGGGCAAGCCTCAGCGGCAGGACAAGTAGGTCTACTAGCCCTACTCATCCTCACATCGATAGGCAGAAGTTACCAAGGCAACCAAGTGCTAGATTAAAGGTAACACAATATACAATAGGAAAGCTACATGTACATGGTTTATCATGGGTATATTATAAGAGCCAGAAGGGTGTTAACTCATTTACTTTGCTGTAGCATTAATGCCCTTATAACTCTCAGCAGTTGATAATTAGTACAAGGACTCTACCGGTACTGTAATTTGATATGATTTTTAAAAATCTTGTTGATGAGAAGACAATTTTAAATTAAATGACATGAAATGGTTATTAAAAGACAAAATAAAAGTTTGTAACGATGTATTTGTTTCATTGTCTGTGAAAAAGAATGAGAAGTATTGGATTTTCCGTCATTCATATTTTTCGATAATGATCAAAATCCTGTCTTAGGTAATGCTGATATGTGGTTAAAAGTCATTTTTTGAATGTGTTTTATCTGTGAGATGCAGAAATTCTAGCTTGGTTATTTTGTGTTTGTTCAATTTATTTTTGTTTTAGTTTTAATTTGGTTGTTTTAATGATCGATCTTGACCCCTAACACAAATGATTATTGTACGCATTTTATTTTCTGACAGAAATCGGCAGAGTCACCACTGCTAAGTTCCCCATGCAGTCCATGCTCCTCGCCCCGCTCCCCTTCATCACCCCTCCCCAACTCCTTAGAGCTCTCGAGTGCTTCATGCGGGTCTCTGGCCGACGCCCCCTCCATGCTTCACCCCCGACCATCTCAGCTGGAGGATGGGCCGGAGCCCCAACCCTCATCACCTCTCTTGCCCAACCAACATCTTGTTCTGGCTGAAGTTCACAGAGTGCCAAGTGTCGCCAGCATACAGGTATGTCCAATCCCAATTTTGATTGAATTGATTTGAATTTACTAGCTTGTCTGTCAGTTTGAAAGAAATTCATTTTCCATTGGTTAAGTATAACAAAGATCATGTCACAACAGAATCATATATAACAAAGAAAGTGTACTTTGACAAATGATAAAAAAGGGAGGTTAGTAGACTCAGTCAGTAAAGCTTTCCCCTCCAGACACAGGTGACGCTAATACACAAATATAAATAAAACAGAACAAAATACATAAAAGGATGTAAGGTAGTTACAAAAGTTACGAGAGATTACCATACACTCATTAGCTTGATATGTATTGTTTTAAGACCCAGATGAAAGGCAGACACACAAATAGTAGACAAATTATAATATTTTATGAATTTCGATATGAAATGATGGAAAAGAATGAAGTTATCAGATGCATATTGGTGTTGTGATTCAAGTAACCATTTGTTAAAAATTTTCTATTCCACATATTTGACTCAGAACAATCTATTTAGGACTATTAATAAATTCGACATTGATGATTCCTTTATGTACTTGTATTATAGCAACAGTCGGAATCATACTATTACAAAAGAGAATATCATTATCAAGAATATGTTTTAGAGCTTTCTGTCAGAGATAAGAGATCATAATTATTCAGATACTGGATGAGATTGGATATATTCTAAGGATTCCATGATGATTAAAGTGTATCATTCATTAAAGGAGCTACACAAAGAAAATTTACTAAAAACTGATAATTAGAACAAATGACATATGGATGGAAAAATTTTCTCTTGAAAAACACAAATAATTTGCTGAGAAATCATATAGATATCGTAGAGAGGCGTAAAATGCAATTTTTCAAGACCCTTCTTAGACCCCCAAGCGCCCCCGAACGTAATCCAAACACACGAGCGTAGCGAGCTCTGAATAGTGACGTCACACCCTGGACAAACAGCTCGGTACCGGCTGCTAGCTTCCGCTTGGTCTGTCTAGCTGCAGACCAAGCGGAAGCTAGCAGCCTTTTTTTAACAGCCGTGTCCAGGGTGTGACGTCACACGAAGAACTACGACAAAATACGAAAAAATACGAATAGGCAGTAAATCTGGATCTCAAAACTA
The DNA here is from genome assembly GCA_003118195.1 of Hemicentrotus pulcherrimus. Lineage (NCBI taxonomy): Eukaryota > Metazoa > Echinodermata > Echinoidea > Camarodonta > Strongylocentrotidae > Hemicentrotus > Hemicentrotus pulcherrimus. Next base: position 19,740 of record BEXV01000396.1, read on the forward strand.
ACATTTTTGAAAGTTGATTTCTGCGGGCCCAAAACATATTTTGAAGAGGAAATTTGTTGTAATTGATCAGTGAGGCTTTCCCTTCGCAATGATATGAATTTTGCATCAATTCAAAACACTTTTGCTTCTTGGTGTGACTCCTTTAAACAATATTTTATTCTGTATGTTTAAATAGGGGTTGATGTGGCTGTAGTATCTTCAAAATAGGAGCTTCAAATATATACTTTGATGAAGAAATACTGCAAGAATTAACAATAAAAGCAACTTGTGAGTAGACTGCCGTACTTGATGCACCCGTACATGATAGCAAATCAACTTGTTTGATGTGTTTGTTTCGTGCTCAAGGTTTTATGTTATTTTTTTTATTTTCCTCTTATTCTTTATCCGTTAGCCAATAGAATGCTGGGTAGAGTTTCTTAGGTTGATAACGTACATTATAGCTCTACACAGATTATTTTGTAAGTGATTGGTACACTTTCAAGTGTTCTTTCTTTGATCATGTTTCCAGGGTGATGTTAGGTTACACAAGTTGCCTGCCTCCGCGTCGGAAAGAAGGTCGATTGAGATTCAGTGCTCGCCTTTAGAAGAGCCAGAAGGGCATACATCTCTTCAGCAGCAGTTCCAAGAAGGTAAGAAACAGAAGGTTGTTAGAATGAACTCATTCAGGGGGTCAGTCAGATGCTCTTTCGTATTACTTTGTAGTCAATGTATGATAGTCATGCATTACCTGTTATGGTGCAACAAATTCAAATGAATAATTGTACGACCAATATTATTTTAATTGTGGTTAATTTTGTTATTTTTTGTATTTGTTGTTGTTGTTATTGTTATTGTAATTATTATTGTTGATGTTGTTGTGATTTGTGTTGATCATAATAGAATCAATCTTCACTTTGCATAAGCCTGTTTTGAATTTCAAAAAGCAAGGCAAACTATTTTCTCCACAAAATACATGATGTAATGTGTGATTTTGGGCCCTCAAAACAATTTTCTTCTATCTATCAATCATTTCATCATAGCCTATTTGAATGTCTCTTATAGTTTTTAGGGGAAGATTTTATGTTCCCTAATGGTATACAAATAGATTTTAGTGGGGTGATTGATTTGTTCCCCTTTAACATCAGTATACAGATTAAAAGTCACATGAAAGTCATGATTTGAACTCTCTCTTTCTGGGTCAGAGCTATGAAAACTGTTTATATCCATTTTTCCTCTGGGAGTCATTTCGTGCAATCAAATCTATGTGTCTAGACTTGTAATTCTACTTTTTGATGTTTTCATACAATTATTATTTATTATCTGATCTTAATTGGTTCATTATGATTTTGTTTTTCTTCAATTGATTTTGTTTGTAGTAAATCATAAACAATGTAAATGGTCTTGCAGAGCTTTTGCTAATTAATTTGTAGATCGATCGTAATATAAGTGAATGGCCTACTTTTATCGATGAGCCTTGAATTAAGATAACTTCATACTCATCCTTTTTGTAACTGTTTTGTGTCTAAAAATATAAACAGAATGTTTTGCTGTTGTTACAATAGCAATTTAAACCAATCTACTTTAAAGTATGACCAAAATTTGACTCGTGCTTAAAGCAATTGTATTGTTTGTCCAACAGGCAAATAGAAAATAGAAAGTCAGGCAAAGGCCATGCGATTCCTTCTTCCCAGATACATACATGCACATATACATGTACACTGTAGGCCCTGGTTTGTGTGTCTGGCAGTATGCTAAAGATGTCACCCCATATTCTTTAAAGGGATCTTGTATCCTTGTCTCAGAGTCTGAAACAAAATCCTGGATTTAGCTCATGCTGCAATGATCATTATAAACCTTTAGGTCAGTCAGGAATTCCATGACTTTCACAAGCCGATCGCCTGTCTGATTATCAAGATATTTATGATTGGAAATCGAAACCAAATTTTGCATTTGCCAAGCGGTTTTCATAACACTACAGTCTATTGGGGAAAATGAGTATGGTAAAACCGGTCACTCAAAGACTTTTAATTTTTTGAGGCACTTCATGATCATTTTGAAGCGCGATTGTTTTAGTGTTTCAATATTACACCATATCACAGACGCTAATAACACGTAGGGCCTAGGGCCGTGCATCTCAGATTTAACATTGTTAAATAATGCCTTTAATCCTGCAAGAATTTCCAATATATGCATACATGTACAAAATAATTGTGATATGAATTCGATTTGACAGCGTGCCAAGCGAGGGCTGCTCTGGAGAATGAACTCATGAGAATCAGAACCGAACTGGAGGAGGTCAGACTTGGGTCAAAGGTGAAAGAGTGGTCAACAAGAGACAGAGAGGTAGGGCAGAACACACCATACACAGCAAATATTTTATTAAATTAAAACCTGGCACTGGATTTAAGCTCAGTATATCAAGTCAAGTTTTTATTCAAAAAAGGGTTTATTCCACTTGACTTAGCCCCAGCGTAGGTACATTTATTGGCCCTGTATACAGTTTTGATTCTTGGAATTGTTTAATACTGGTATTTAATTAAGACCATATAATTGATCAGTTGCAAAGGTTTTAAAGCCCCTCTAACGTGATAGGAGCCCCACATTTGACAAAATTTCACTTAAATCATTATGTGATAGAGGATGTCAATTGAGACACATTTCTGCAAAGATTTAAAAACAAAAAATAGTGTTTAAAGTCATTTATTGATGAAAGAATACAAAATTTAGGCTTTCTGCGTGCCCAAATGATGTATTCTTTTATCAATATTTGTCTTCAAACATATTTTTTTTTTTTGGGGGGGGGAATTTTGCAGAAGTGTGTTTTAAATGATATCCTCTTTTACATTATAATGCAATGTTAGTGAAATTTTGCCATCAATTTGTTGGCAAATTTGGGGCTCCCAACACTTTAGAGGGGCTTTAATAATTGGAATTGTAATAAGCAAAGATGATGTGATAGTAACATTGTATTTAGATTCTTTGTTGTAACAGTGATACCCTTTTTAAAAATTATCCTTTGCTTTGTTTGTCCAATTAAATATTCTGCATTAGATTTCAAGTAAACTGCTTTTATACTTTGCCAATATTATATTTTGGAGATATCTTCTATGATACTGTATCTCTTTCCACTTCTGAACTAGACCTTTGTGTCATGATAAATTTAACTGAATCAGTGTGTGCCACATAATGAATAAAGACAAAAATTGTTTTGTTATTGTAGTTAATTTGAGTCAACTTAACCATAAATTAAACAATATAATTTTGGTACCTCAAAGAAAGGTTGCTTGACCAGACAAAAGCCATAATGGTTCTTAAAAGACGATTATATCGAGCTGTATATCTTGTGAAAAACAACTCTCTTCCTCACATAAGATTAGAACTGAGCCCTTTCAAATCTTATCTTGAAAACCGGATATTGAACTAACCTTTTACAACCCATCACCAAGATAATTCTCAAATGAACATGTGTAGAAATACAGTGAGACAAAATATAGAACACCTGTCAGCAAAGTGAATATCGGGTATAGAATAAGTAGGAGGGAGAGGGAAAACAGGTGGTATGTGGTAATTGGCATGTACCTCGGTGTGTAATGATAGAGCTGAAGATTTCTTGATAATGCTTCCAGTGGACACTCATGTGTGGGGATATGTACTAAATTTCAGTCTGGATATATTTTGTTGTTATTCGTCTATTAATATGTGATAAATTTTGAAACATTTATTGTTATTTGTTGTCTTGTGAGAAATTGGGGGTGTCTCAACAACATCAGATTTACTGATTTGAAATCCTTGCATCTAAAGATATTTTAACTGCCAACATTCATAACTTTTCTTTTATTGCTTTCACCAATTAGCCTCTCTGATTTCTGCTTTCCTTTTAAGGAACTAAACTGTCAGAGTTGGATTACCATTTCAAATGACAGTTTGATAATCTTTTAAACGGACACTTTTTATTCACATTACACTTTAAAACAATCTATAATACCAGTTGTCATTTTTTTTTTATAAAGCCATTTCAGACACCACCAGAAATGTGTGAGTTGCTGATTGAAAACGAGACATCCCCTGTGCCTCTCGTGAAGAGAGTTCGAAGCCATAGTGTCCAAGGAGTGTCAGAAGTACCACACCCTCCCTCATCACCAAGTCATCATGAGAAACACAGTCCGGGGTAAGATTGTATAATACTCACAATATTCTGTCCTTGTATAGCACAGAACATATTAAACATCAATATGCGCTTCCAAAGAGCCTTGGAAATTATTACCCTAGCTTTTGCTCCGGCAGTCATTATCAGCCGACAGTGCATTTCAAGGCACAAACCTACCAGGTACCCATTAACCTCACCTGGGGGGAGTGTGGCAAATGTAGTCTTGTCAAAGGATGTTAGTGTAGTGGCAGTGATTTGAACCTGTACCTCATGAACTTGAGGTTTACAGTCCAAAGCCTTATCCACTGGCCCACAACACATCTACATTCATTTATCGAGAGCCAGAAGGATATAAAGTATTGTAGCAAATGCCCTTTGGCTCTGAAGAGATGAATCCATGTGATGTTTCAAATATTCAAAACATCAAAGTACAGGCAGCTATATAAATGCCTTCTGTACTTAAATTGTTAATCAATGTTTCTCTATCTTGTACATTTTTGTTCTGTATTGTTTTGTAAACTGCTTGCTTTTCATTTTCATTCATGTCATGAAGGTTACCTCCCATTCCAAGCCCTCAGATCAGCCCTAGAAATTCAGACCTTGGTTCAAGCTACAGCGGAGATGGGTTTAGCAAAAGATCCAACAAAACTGAGAGCAGCCATAACAAGTAAATCCCTCTTCATTTTTTGTTGTCTTTAGTTCAAGGAATTTTTGTATTTGTCAGAACTTTGTCAATTTGAGCAAGACAGTGTTGGCCTACATGATGCAAAACTTCAGTATGACTTCATTCAAAGTTATTTTGCCATTTTGTAAGACTGTATTATCAGAGTTGCCAACTCGTACGGATTTCCCGTAATTGTTACGGAAATTAACGATCATTACGGCAGTAGGGAATGTTGTCTAAAATAAGGAATTAAAAACAAACAAAAAAACACCCCAAAAAACAACCTCAATTACTAATTTTGAGCCTTGTGATTACTGATTTCCTGTTCTGGAGGTTGGCAGCTCTGTATTATGAAAATGTAACTTGATGAAAATAGAAATACGTATGGTACTGTACAGAACTGTTTTACAAGGGTGTTATATTATCCATCAGCGATTGTGAAAGAAGATGATCCCTTTTTTATTCTTTATTAATAGAAAGTGTTCCGGATAATCAAGGGAATTTTGAATTTTAAGAAGAAAGAGAAGTTTATCCTAGTAGTCCAAAATGATTTAATACACCTCAAGGATTAGATCTGTAGTTGTGAACTTTATGTCTTCTTAAGTTGCATATGAAATCATTGATAATAGTTAACAAATTAATTCTGCAATTTTTCTTTTGGGTAAACAAAGCATGAATAACATATGTACGAATGCTTCTGTTTTAATGATTACTTTATGCTTTACAAGTCCATTTTATATTTGAATGTCTAGTATTCATGATCTATGTCAATTGTCAAACGATCCATGTTATTTGCTCATGTCTTTCTCTTAGTTATCAATATAAAAGAGAGTATGAAGTTGTCACAGAAAAAAAAAAATCACAATTTATATCTTTCTGCTTCTTTGATGACAGCCTGACAGTCAGACTGGAAGACCACGTCTTAATTAAAGGAGAGCGAACAGGCTTTGTCAGGTTTATCGGTCATCTTGAAAAGAGTTCACTACCCAATACAGTATATGTGGGACTACATCTAGATGTTCCAGGTAATGATTAGCCGGGGTAATGATATGATATGATTGCAGGGCCCTCAGAGAGAACAGTATGAATACTGATGAGGCTACCCTGGGTAAACAAGATATATTGTTATTATTGTAAATTCATGCTAAACTATTTTATTGGCATAAATAGCCAAAAAACTTATACTGTTGCTAAATTTCAAAACTTAATATAATTGAAAGCAGAGATGAAATCCTTCCTAAACATCAAACAGAGAATTAGATATATTATGATATGTGAAGTGTACATAATAAAATTGAAGCTAATTTGTATCAAAACTAGACAAGGCACCTGAAATGCAAAAAGAAAGGGATATATATATATATATACATGTCCTTTGATTGATTCTTACATGATGTATTCACAAATTTCATTGGTTAGAGAATCAACTTCCAGAATTTGTGGCCATCTTAACAACAACAAAAATGGATCATGTGGGTAACTTTTTCTGGTAGAAAAGAATGAACTAGAAACTCTCGAGCAAATAAGTTGGAGGATCCAGGTTGCAGGATAACTTTTTCTGGTAGAAAAGAATGAACTAGAAACTCTCCAGGAAATAAGTCAGAGGAGCCAGGTTGCAGGAGTCTAGAATGTTTCTGCAGTGATGTGTATGGCATATCTGCCAATGGTTTTGAAAATTCTCGTACTACCTATTCTTTTCTTCTTTTTTCCCAGTTGGTAAGCATGATGGGATGGTTCATGGCATCCGATACTTCTGGTGCCCGAGGAATCATGGCATCTTTGTTCCTGTGAATGACATCTTAGCAGTCATCAACAGAAAGGTATAAGATGGCAATGTTCTGTGCCAATATGTTATCTGCAGTTGTTAAGGTATAGCGCCACCTCCTCTTGTCTGCTGTGCTATAAATTGTGCGGCTTTGTGCAGCTTCGTGCTCTTGTGCCTGGGGACTGGTTATGTCTGAACAAAGTTGACTTAGACCGACGTCTAGTCTCATTAACTTTGCAATGTAAAAGAGTTTTGCTTTGCAATTTCATGACAATTTCTAGATAGCTTATGCATCTTTTAACCCAGTTAAGAATATTTGAGGTATTGCTATTCTTGCTTGTAACATGAATAATTATGAAATGGAATGAAATGTCTTTATTTTTATAAGATTTGCTGGTTTGTATTTCCTTCAATTTAAAGCTAGTCTTGAGCTCTGGTGTATGGGAATTGTACTTTGAGAGAAAATTGCTATGATATATTATGGATTGTTTATCCTGTAGTAGATTGTTTGATTGAACCAGCGTAATAAAACAAACACAAAACTTACTGAGCATCATCTTCTATAAAAATGGCAACTTCCATTTGCACATAGGGACCATTGCTAAGCACATGGTGTCCGCAGCCTACTTATCCGGATTTCCATATCTTTCTATGCTCATTACTCAGCCACTATATATTTTCCACCAGAATTGTTTTGCACATGTAATTTATTTGTAATTTAGACATTCAGTGTAAGTTTTGTTGGGTTCTGTGAGAATTTATTTTCTATATTTACCAGAACTCAAGTTTATCTTTAACCCCATCTTTCATCTGTTTAAATCCAAGCGTCATGCATACCAATCATGTGAAATCATGTGTTTTTTATTCAATTTCGTCTCATCTTTGTTTCACAGCCATTTAAGAGATCGAAGACTGCAGACACAAGACGTAAAGCCTCCTTCCATGGGGGCCCAGGAAGGGGAGGAGGAGGAGGGGTGTATCCTACCGGTGGGTATGAGAGAGGGGAGATGAAGAGAACAAGGCCAGGCCAAGCCCGGAGGCTAATATCGGCAGACATCTCAATGCTTCCAACAACTCATAAAAACAGGTAATCTCTTGATATTCAGTTATGATTGTCTTCTGCAGATTAAGCTATCAAAGTTTTGTGATTAAAAGTTTAATTGGAGACAGTTGAGTTTAATATGTATCTCAAACACACTTACAAAACACCGACAATATTGCTTTTTGAACAAGTTTAAGCTCTCTGTTTTCCATTTTTATCAGAAACTCTATCAGGTAATTGTTTATAAGGGAGGCTCTCTAGTGTCTCAGGGCAGACCAGATCAACCTGACATAATAAGGCTGAATGAAGAAACAAAAAAAGGAGGCATGTGTTTAGTTTCAATGTGGCTAACTACAAATTATATTTCTCTGAGTAATCTAAATCAGATGTACAGCAGAGTTCGATTCTGGGGAAAATGTTAACTAATTTAAGATTTTGTCACAAAATGAATCAATAACACAAAGATTCCATAGGTTTTATGAAAAGAAAGCTTCAGTAAAATTCACCCACCTACTCTGATATAAGCCTGTATTCTTTGGCTAACGGATGTTATATCAAAATGAATTGCTTCCATGGGTCGAAAGTTACTCTAAAGAGGAATTTGCACTAAAAATTTCTCTCTCTTTTTTTTTTGTTATGTCCTCTAGAGATCATGCTGGATCTACATCATGATGGTGTCTATCTTTATAGCAACAGCATCATCTCCTCCATAGCTTTTCTCTTTACTGTGAGACCAACATCCATTCCCATGGTAACCCAACATCATCTGTTGCCAGTGACGTAGCTACAGGGGGGGGGGGACACAATGAACACATCCCCCTTCTCTCCAACCCCATTGAGTGGTGAAAGAAATAGAGAGAAAGTAAGGAGAGACAGGGAAAGGGAGAAGGAGAAACTGATGATAAAAGAAGACATCTGGACTGCTCCCTCCCCCTCATCAGTGGCCTTATAAATTTGCAATTCATTTTCTGAGGACTATTTCCCCAATGGTTCCAGTGCCCCCTGAATGGATTGGCCCATGCCGGTTACGCCACTATCTCCATTGCAGTACCACAATCTCTTCACAGAGCAGTCATTTCTAGAAGTATTTTTGGATACTAAAAGTATCGTAAACTCTTCAGAAAAAGCTTTGAAAGTTGGCTTTGAAAATCAAAGCACTTTTGGAGTGATATGTGAGTTTAATGAGATAATTATAGGAATATTGTAAAAATTCATGTTCATAAAGGCATTATAACCATTCCATTGATGCAGTGTACATTGAGCACATGTGAGTGAATTGTTTAAAGTATGTAATTTCAAGCTCTTGGCAATGTACATTACTGACTACTGACAGGATTCATTTCATAGATTGTACACATACATGTATGCAAAGAGGCCTGTTTGTTTCATTATGTCATTTATGAAAACGCAATAACATTGACTCAAAGGTAAATCTTTGATATAAAACATCTAATGTGGGAAATTTTCTCTTCATTTAAAGTAAATAATAAGTGTGTTGTGTGCATATAATGCAAGAGTACTAAACATCTGAAATGTTCATATTTCCTTGAGTCTTTCATACCTCCAGCTTTTGATGACTATCTGTAAATATGTAATTGTGTACATGAAGGTCATAGTTCACAAAAGTAAAATTGGAATTGTGTGATGGTCTTATTTTCTTCCCATGTAAAAATGGAATCCATAAGATATTCAGGTACTCAACTCTGCAAGAGTAACTTATTATAATTTAATGAGTATGAGTAGCTAAATGTAGAACTGTTGTGAAGAGTAAATTGACTTGTCATGTGCAAAAGAACATTGGTTTCATTTTCATTTTCAGTACACACATCATTTTCATTTTATGAAATTTATGTGATGTTCTTAACATTCACTTAAACTTTATTTTGTTTAATTCTGTGAAAAGTTATTTTTTGCTTTTACCAAACTCAAGACTAACTTTTCAAAGAGGGTCTGGCTAACTTGTCACTAGGGCTAACTTGTCAATTTGGCTAACTTGTCACTAGAGCTAACTTGTCAATGTGGCTAACTTGTCACTAGGGCTAACTTGTCACTATGGCTAACTTGTCACCAGGGCTAACTTGTCAATCTGGCTAACTTGTCACTAGAGCTTACTTGTCACTATTGCTAACTTGTCACTAGGGCTAACTTGTCAATGTGGCTAACTTGTCACTAGGGCTAACTTGTCACTATGGCTAACTTGTCACCAGGGCTAACTTGTCAATGTGGCTAACTTGTCACTAGAGCTTACTTGTCACTATGGCTAACTTGCCACTAGGGCTAACTTGTCAATGAGGCTAACTTGTCACTAGGGCTAACTTGTCAATGAGGCTAACTTGTCACTAGGGCTAACTTGTCACTAGGGCTTACTTGTCACTAGGGCTAACTTGTTAATGTGGCTAACGTGTCACTAGGGCTTACTTGTCAATGTGGCTAACTTGTCACTAGGGCTAACTTGTCAATGTGGCTAACTTGTCACTATGGCTAACTTGTCACTAGGGCTTACTTGTCACTATGGCTAACTTGTCACTAGGGCTAACTTGTCACTAGAGCTAACTTGTCAATGTGGCTAACTTGTCACTAGGGCTAACTTGTCACTATGGCTAACTTGTCACCAGGGCTAACATGTCAATGTGGCTAACTTGTCACTAGGGCTAACTTGTCACTAGGGCTAACTTGTCACTGGGGATAAGGTTTCAAGAGCACAAGTCCGAGCTATACACTCCTGACCTGTAAAAATGTCATAAATTTCATGTTTTCTGGAATTTCATCTTTTCAAGTTTTCAACATTACCTTTATAGGTGACTATTCCTTTCATATAATCCTGAATATTTTTTTTCTGAAAGATATGAATAATTCACAACAATTCTGCAAAGTATTTGTATTCTATTCAGTTCTCTTAGATAAGCTCAGCTCCATTTTCAGACGAGTCTGAGTTGACCATAGTACTGTACCGAGTAAGCCTGAAATCTTGAGATGTTGTACCAGAGTCCTTTTTGTCATCTTATAGATCAATTCCATTCACTGTTAGCTGATCTTTGTTCTTGTTTTTTGTTTCTTTTTATGTTTGTTTATAATTTGATTTTATGATCTTGACTCCAGACTTGTTAGTAGATAACAGTCTTTTGTTAGAAGCACCTTTATGTTTAGTCTTCTTGTGTTCTAAGTACAAGCTGTTACGCTATTTGACTTCGACCTGTAAAGTCCTTTCAAGGTTTCCTTGTTTGTGTTGGCTCAATGTGCAGTATCTTGCTGAAAAATGTGTTGTTAAATGTGTTCCTTTCTCTGTATTTCTATGTCTTTATATATCTTTGTATGATGACAAAGATTTACAACAAAAAAAATAAAATAAAAGGCAATTAAATAGCCTTGTTCATCACCGTTAGGTTTTAGGTTAGGTTTAGGGTTAGGGTTAAAATGACTCGGTAACATTACCTCAGATTCTGAAACAAAATCCTGGATTTATTTCATGCTGCAATCATAATTATAAACCTTGAGTTCAGTCAGGAATCCCATGAGTTTTACAAGCCAAATTGCCTGTCTGATTATCAAGATATTTATGATTGGGAATCCAAAACTTTTGTTTACCTAATAATTTGTATAACTCTAGTCTATTGGGAAAAAACTACGATAAAACTGGTCACTCAAAGATTTTTACTTTATTGAGGCACTTCTTGATCATTTTGAAGCACAATTTTTTTACGGCTTCAATATTACACAATATTACAGACACTCATAACACGTAGGGCCATGCATCTTAGATTTATCATTGTTAAAAGGGACTTGGTGACATTGTAAAGATGAGAGATAGTGGTGTTAAGGTAGTGACTTCAATGCTGGCTGTACAATTAAAGATAATCTGAAAATTTGAGTGAAAACGAACCATTATTAATGATACAAATTGTGAAAAACTGATCTGATCGATTCTTAATTCTACCAACTATATTATTACAATTTAATAACATTTAAGGTGAATGCAGATTGTCACGAAGCGATAAATTGACTCTACGTACCATTCCAGACAATTAAGTGTTGACAGATTTTTAATAGCCTGTTTTATGTCTTTTTTTCATGAAAAAACGGTTGGGAAAATTAAAAAATGGATGGAAAAATTTACTGTTAATCACTGTTAGAGATTGTTGACCAGTGACACCTTCAAAGAAAACCATAGATATCTCCATGGTTTGAGAATTGTTCAGGATTTTTTGCATGTCAGAGGGTTAGAACAGTAAAAGGAACGTAATAAGTAACATTTCATACAAAAATAATGCAATATTTTCATCAACTTTTAATGATGTTCTCGACATGGATCCCACAGACAGGAAAGCTTGGAAAGCAGCCAATAAGGAAATGAAATGTCCGACCCCACAAAATGGGACAAATGGACTTTAAACGCTGATGATGATGCCTGATGGTTATGTTTTAGTAAAGTGTTGGTTCCATGGTTGAAGTGGGGAAGCAGGTTAGTCTGGGAAATTGGGTGATCCAACATTTGATTGCTCCAAGCTTTATATCACCTAAAGTGTCCCTGTCAATATGTTATGGCTTTCTTTTGATACTCAATAGAAACTATTTTTCTTTCTTTATTAAGACCAGGTAATAACTCTTAATGGTGTTTCTGTTCCTACATATCAATGGGGAATGCTTATTGTAGGATAATTAAGTGGTGTGCAGATGGTAGTTAGGAATACTAGTACGAGCTTCAAATTACAATAAACATGAAACAAACACCTGGTTTTATATACTCTCTAATGCCACTCTACTATCACTCATAATGTTTAGGGGCAGATCAAGTATCATAAGAGAAGGGGACAGCACAATGCTGAAAAGGTGAAAAGGGGTTTGGGACCGTTTTGCCCCATCCCCCCTGATTTGAAGCCTGATTATGATGCGCATGCACAAGAAGGTTGGACTCCCTTGAATATGACTTTCCATAAAACTATGTCAATACTTTAATATTTCCTGCTTGAATCCAGTGGCCTTCAGAGGTCTGTGCAGGGTTTTTTTTTCTCTCACTGTTTTTTTTTTTCTTTCTTTTTTCTTTTCTTACTAGCAAAACAACGTTCCTCTACTATTTGATCACTGTTTCTATTCTGTGATCTGCATGTTCCCTCTTGTTATAGGGTGATTCCTAGGACAAATCTACACAAATATCTGTACCGTAAGTTGATTTAACCCATATCAAACTTGCTGTGCAACAACTATCTTCATCACAAAGTACAGAACACAAACTTTAATGATTGCATCAATTTAAAGGGATAGTTGAGTTTTGTTGCAGAGGGCGCTACAAAAAATAATTTTTTGTGAGATAATGAAAAACTGAGTTTCAATTTGAAAAAAACATAATATTTAAATGACAAAATCATCTTTGTTTGATCAAAATTGGTTCAGAGACGGCTGAAATGTAACGATTTCTCATACTTGTGTAGATATTTTGAAAAATTTGAAAAACTGCATTTTCGTGTTGCTTATATTACCTACACTTAGCTGGCTCATGTATTGTTATTTTCAATTAAATAATTAATTAACGGTCACTGTTTTTTTTTTTTAAAGTGGAGCTGACTTGGTATGATCGTATTGGCGAAATTTCTCACATTTTGGGGTCTAAAATTACCTTCATAGCAATTACAGGTTTTAAAAGGGCACTATAAATAGCATAGGTAGATAAGAATTAGAGCAATAACCATGCACTTTGAAGGCATTTGCGGTCTGAAAACAGAACTCAACTATCCCTTTAATGTTTTTGAAATGATGAGGAAGGTTTTTACACAACTTGAACAGGGACAGTACCACCTGTGGGAATTCAACCAATAATAATATGTGTTCATTATTTAGTTTTTTCATATTGTTTATTGTCTAAATGTGACTGGTGGCCATGTTGGGTAAACTTTCTCGGCTACGTCTTGAGTATTTCAACTTTTATTTATTTTCCTGTCTTGTTCTTCAATATACTGCTTTGTATCATAAAGCATCAATCTGCACCTTATACTATACTGCAATTCTCTGAGCTTTCTCTGTATGCCTCTTTGCACTTCATTTTTACTTGCTATGACAATGTGTTAGAAGTAGATCCCAAAACTATTTATTTATAATGTATTTATTGAAATTTAGCATAATTTTACCTTTATCTCTGCTTGCTCTGTTTTCAAAACTAAACAAAAACATTGCAACAGATTTCCTATTCTAGGCCACCTGGAGTGTTATCGATTGCGTTGTTTAAAAAACAGATTTGTTTTGTTTTTTTGCCAAGAATGATATTTGTTATGCTATATGACATTTGCTCTGGAGACAATTGCACTATGGTCACTTTCATACACTTGTCGAATAGTTAGATTCAGTGCCCTAACTATAAACCTATAGCTCAAACTCAAACACAACCTTCTCACATCTTTGTACATGTACTAGTAGTGCTAGTCTGTAGGCACAGACTCTAATCTAATACTTTACCGTGACACACCGGTTTACTAACATATTCAAATCTATGGATGTTTCTTTCGTGGGGATCAATCGACAAGTTATTTCATTAGCCTTTTTATAAATGAATGAACTACATTACTTGGCATCCAGTCTGCATACTTTACATGTTGCCATGTCAGGCAAGCCTCTGGCCAGCTTTCAGATGGTCAAGAAGAAAGTTTGTTTAAAAAATATGCATACAATGTGAATATGTTTGTTAGTGAAGCGGTCTATTCCCAAAGCCTTGAGCAAACCTAGATAGATCTGTCATTTTCTGACTGTGTCAAATAAGATTCGGTTCAGATTCTCAAGAACTACTTCTGCCTAATAAAGCTCGCTTGTTGCCTTGTCAGGAGTAGAGAATAAAAAAGAGATCATAATTTATAAGTGTTTTCCCCTCTAATTTAACATCTGTTAGAAGACCTTTTAAGGGCATAAATCACCTGATTTCAAGTCCAACGTCAATCTTATTCTTTGTGAAACGTCTCCCATATAACCACTTATTATTAGTTGACAATTAATTTTTTCAGTTTAAATTCAATAATTAGTTGATAAAGTATTTTCTCCTAGTAATGTATTCCTAAATGTAATTTCATTTCTTCCCTGTCAGTATTTTGTTGTATTTATGATTTGATGTCAGAACATACCCATTACTATGTTGGTACTGCCAACTATCTTTTACTCAACTATCTTGAGCTCAATCATCACTTTCTATGTACCTCATTAAGCAAGAATCTTGCAATGAAGAATAAAAACAAATCTAGAAGCTTAATCGAATGTACATGTAATGTAACATAAATATGTCAAGTTTACAAGCACTTTGTTTACGATAGCATTAATGATACAAAACAAATTCATATTTTCAAAGTTATATTTGGATAATTCATGCTGTATGTCTACATATCATTCTAAGAATATGTTCAACAAATTTGGTAAGATGATGAAAAGTGTGAATCCTTGGTTGTACTCATTAGAGATGTGTATATATGTTATCTATGTTAAATTATGCAAAGCATTTTTTGTGCGTGTACAAATATGAGAACGTGTATGTTGTGTGAATGATGTAAACTTGTTTGTTACTAGACAAAGTACTAACCTATTGGTGGATGGGGTATGGAACGGACTACCCTGGGTTAGGGTGGGGTGAGGGGTATACAGCTAATTGGGGTGGGACCTTGGTACCTACTACAGTGAAACCTGTCTATAAAGACCACCCAAGGGAGACAAGAAAAGTGGTCTTTGTAGACAAGTGGTCACTAAAGTAGGTTTGACTGTATTTAGCTGGTATATTTTGATGACTTTATAATATCATATCAAAATGATACAGCACCAGTCTGACCCGTTACTATTATATAGGCATCGGGAAGTACACTTGCAATGGGTAATTGTGTATGCCATTTGGGAAACTTTTCAATATTATATATCAATTTGCCACAGTTTTCCTAGAAGATTTATGGAATATACTCATTTCTTATTTTGTGAAATTGTTATTTTGTGTGTGGAACACAGGACAGGAATTCATATTTGCCGTTAACGTAATTTTGTTTTTAATAATTAAATGTATTTATGATTAAAATTGTTATATACCATTTAAACTTTTGTTCTGAGTCTTTTATTTGTATTTCTGATCAGCTTTCTCACATAGCTGTAAAACACTTCATATGCAACCTCCATTACTTCTAGATGATTCGGAAGATTGGAGGATCAATAAACTTATACAGTGCGTCCCAGGAAAAAAAACGAAAGCGAGAATTATTGATGTGTTATCATTACTTAATCACAATAATGAGTTATAAATGACACATATTTTTGTAAAGCTTAGATCCTCCTCTTTTATTTGATGCAAATCATATGATGCATATTTCACGCATGAGTGATTAAAAACAATTGGAAGAGAGGGTACCTAAAAGTCATTTGACGGGTAGTATCTGAATTTCAAAGAGAAAATCACATTTCTAGAAAGTTAATTTTCTGCCCTTTCATGTGACACATTAATCAGGAAAATGAGCCAGGAACAACAAACTTTGGTATGTCTCTACATGATGGAGATGCTTTTTTCATCTTAATGTCTATTATACTGATCCTATTTAATATCAATTACTTATAGAAGAATAATCAAATGTCTTTTCTTCCACAATAATTATTGATAGTGATGTTTTACTTTGTAAGAAGAATATTAACATGGATGAGATTATATAACCTCTGTAACAGGGATATTTACGAACAATACACAAGAGGTAGTTTCTGTTTACAGGTTTACTACTCATTATCAAATCAAATGGGGATTTTTCTCAATCATTAAGCTGTTGTAAGAGGTGCATTCACATAGTATTATTTTCTTTGAAGAGCAGTTTTGAGTAAAATCTCTCTTATATTATCTCACATTCGTTTTCCTTCATCTTTCCCCAAACTGTTACCCTTTCGTTATTTTTGCCATTCGATGGGGGGGGGGTGTGGTACGTCGTAGCTTTGCCACTGTTTTTATTAGTTCGTGTGATGATATACGAGTGATCTCATGAAACAAATTAAGTGCCGTAAAATATATTGCTAGATGGGGGGCAAGGAAGCAATTTGTCCAATTTTCCTGAAGAAGAAAAAATCGACCAAGAAAAAGATATAATGACCAATTATTTTGTTTAGTACATGTGGAAGTTTTCTATAGGGCTAACCATCAAGAATAGTTGGATTAAAATCCATAGATCATGAATATTGTTATTGTGCTTGTTGAATGCGACCAAACGCATAGATAATAGTTTGTAGGTACTTTTAGGTACCTTTTTAATTTCTTTTAAGGCACTTTTTAAGTACCCTGTAATAAAAAAAAATATATGGAAAACCACCGCCGTCCTATTCCTCCAGGGCCGTAAAATGTGGTTCTGAAAAACATGGGTCGCCAAATAAGCACGGGTATGTTACCACCCCACCCCTTAATAAGACATGAAAAGGAGCACTGTCTTGTCCGAAGGGGAGAGTGCACCTTTTATGAAGTAAAATATTAGATTTGAAAGGGAATTTTTCACATTTGAAAAGGGGAACTTAAAAAAAAAAATGAATAGGGCACTTACCAGATAAGAAAGAAGGGCATTTAACAGAAAACAAAATGGGTGTAAAATTTACGATTTACGATTATTTTTTTTAAAGGAACCTTTGGGGTTCTGCACACTCCACTCCACAAGCTTTTAAAGGTACTATGTCCCTTTTGCAGCCAACCTCAAATTCTGTAGAACTTTGCATGAATTATGAATATGTCATGTATGTCCTATCTGTGAAATTTGAACGTTGGCAGTATCCTCATATTCAAATTATGCAAGGAAACCCATTTACTAGCTAGACTTCACTGTCAGACACTATTGAGTGACTGACTGGCTTTTTTTTTCTTTTTTGGTAATAACATACATGAAAAGAGTTGTAAAGGGTACATGAGCATCTGTCTACATCAATAACCCACTTCTTGTGATGGCCAAGATTAAACTGTTTGAATCTTTCCGCAGCATAAAACGTATGACCATTCGGTACAATTGTCTGAAAATCAAGACTATTACTTTTGGGCTCTATAGCCCTAAAGTCAATTTGACAACCAATAGTCGTTATTTTCCCACTTGAAGATATTTTCAAGCCCCACCTTTTTTAGGGAAGTTCTAAATTAGTATTATCTTTCAAATGTAGTTGGAATTTAACCTTTTCATTTTTTGGCCTGCAAATGGGACATAGTACCTTTAAC